>PVIC010012862.1:8169-18378 GCA_004025085.1 Thryonomys swinderianus | reverse complement strand
TAAATAAATAAATAAATAAATAAAATAAAACAAACAGGGCTGGAGATTTAGCTCAGTGGTTCTGGCACCTGCCTAGCAAGCACAAGGTCCCTGGTTCAATCCCCGGTAACCACATACAATAATACCGGGGAGGGGGTAACTTACATCCACCAGCAATCAGTACCACACAACACAATGCCAAGCATGGTGGCTCATGCCTGTAATCCCAGCACTTGGGAAGCAGAGGCAGGAGGACTGCTAAATTCCAGGCTGGCCTGAGCTACATAGTGAGCTCAGGGCCAGCCTGAACTACAAAGCGAGAATCTGTCTCAAAAATACAAACAAAAAACAAAGTTGCTAACCATTCTACAAGAAAGACTGATTTATTGTTATACTTCTCTGAAAGGAAATATCCCTAAATCTTTGTCATATAAAAAGGTAATCCAGTGCCGGGCGTGGTGGCTCACGTCTGTAATCCCAGCACTCGGGAGGCAGAGACAGGAGGATTGCTGAGTTCGAGGCTTGCCTGGGCTACATAGTGAGCTCAGGGCCAGCCTGAACTACAAAGCGAGACCCTGTCTCAAAAAAAAAAAAAAAACAACCCAAACAAACAAAAAACAAAATTGCTAACCATTCTACAAGAAGACTGATTTATTGTTATAGTTCCCTGAAAGGAAATATCCCCAAATCTTTGTCATATACAAAGGTAATCCAAGGTTATAGGGCTGAAAAATGAAGAGAAAATTATGCAGGATGAAGTTAGATAACAAAAATAGTGTACTTCAGTTTTGTTTTGTTTTAGATTTTTGTGATTACTGTGACATTTTCAGTATTTTTAAATATGTAATTTGTAGCAATTTATTTTGTCATTTTTATAGAAGTAAACTTTTTTTTTTTGCTTTTTGAGACAGGGTCTTGCTTTGTAGTTCAGGCTGGCCCTGAGCTCACTATGGTGCCCAGGCAAGCCGCCGCGAACTCAGCAATCCTCCTGTCTCTGCCTCCCAAGTGCTGGGATTACAGGCGTGAGCCACCACGTCCGGCACTGTGGTATGCGGTGTTGATTGTTGCTGGGCGTGTCTCCACGCCCAGCATTATATGTGGTTACCGGGGATCGAACTCAGGACCTTGCGCTTGCGAGGCAGGCGCCGGAACCACTGAGCTAACCCTCCGGCCCAATCTTGTCTTTTTTTTAAAAAAAAAGCCTCTAAAATTATGAGTGTCAGATACTATTATGGTTTAGATCTCAAGTGTTTCCCAAAGTTCCATGTGCCTGGAGGTGGAGCCTGGTCCAGAAAAGTAGGTGGGTCACAGGGGCCGTGTACTGTTGTTCCTGGCTTCTCCCTGCTCACTGTGTTTCCAGGCGCTCAGACCCAGCAGCTTTCCTCCACCAGCTCCTCCACGATCCATCTCTGCATCGGACTGAAGCCACCAAAGCCATGAGCCGGATCAACCCCTCCTTTAAGTCGCAGGTTTTGTACACAGTGCCCCATGACACGCAAAAGCAATAACTTATTAAGAGGAAAGAATTCTAGATCCATCTCTGCTTATTCTCAATCCAACTCTAGACTGATTAGACAAATAATCATATGTATTTGATGCTATATATGTTAACTTAATTATATAACATTTATGATAAAATTGGTTGTGTCCTTAAGATGTATTTACTTTATTATATATAAGCTATACTTAAATTCAAAAGTTTGAAAGAAACAATATTTTCATTTAGTAATTGTTTTCACCTAAGGCCGAAGAGGAGCACAAAAAGCCAAACCTACAACATGGTTATCATAGCATTACTTATATTGTAACAAAAATCTAGAAAAGTTCTGTAATAGTTAAATTATGATACACTCAAAAAGTAGAATGTGAATTGTCATTAAATAAAATCAGATAAATAATAAACATGGAAAATGGGGTCATAATATAATGTTTAAAAGCATTGGTTAACCAAGTGATATTTAAAATTTAATACTGTAGTTAAAGAATTACGTGTGTGGGGCCGGAGGGTTAGCTCAGTGGTTCTGGCTCCTGCCTCACAAGCGCAAGGTCCTGAGTTCAATCCCCGGTAACCACATACAATGCTGGGTGTGGAGACTCACGCCCACCAACAATCAATACCAACAATCAATACCACATACTACAGTGCCGGGCGTGGTGGCTCACGCCTGTCATCCCAGCACTCGGGAGGCAGAGACAGGAGGATTGCTGAGTTCAAGACTTGCCTGGGCTACGTAGTGAGCTCAGAGCCGGCCTGAACTACAAAGCGAGACCCTGTCTCAAAAAAAAACAAAAAACAAAAAACAATTATGTGTGTATCCATAAAATACTGCATATTATATAACTCATGTACATATCACACTTATGATAAGACTCTTGGGATTGTAGGTGGTTTCTCTTTTCTTTCTCTTGCTTTAAACTGCGCCTGACACACCATAAGCACTGCCTAGATGTTAGTTCGCTGTTACGCTCCTCTGGAGTGCTGGCTAACGAACACACGCACGTCTCCCAGGACTGAAGTGCTCTTCCCTTCCTTCTTCCGGGGTCTTAGAAGATCTGGGTATCACTTCCGGCAGGACTAGACCCCGCTGGAGAGGCCGTCACAACAGTCCTAGGTCTTCACCCAGGTGTCTGAAAGGCCTCACCTAGATGAGGTCATTCGTTCTGAGGATCAGGTTCCGGGATCCTCCTAGGGATGCATCAGATTCCAGTGCCACAGAAAGCCGTAGGGCGCGGTGGTGCCTGCTCCAGCCAGAGGCCTCGGGCCCAGGTTCTCCGCTCTTTTCTGTCACTGAGACTTTCCCAGAAGATGAAAGTTAGGGGATGGCTGTCTGGTTTTCGTTTTTACATTTTCGTCCCACAACTCACTCTGATATCCACTGCATATTTGAGTTTTTGGTTTCATTTTCCCCATTTTCTCTCTTTCTCTCATTCCTGCTTTCCTTGTTTTTCATTTCTCTGTGTACTCCCTTCCAACATTTTCATGTCCGCGGCCTCTTCTGTGTGCTCTCCCCTCTCTACCGCAACCCACCCCCACCTCCTCTCCTTTCTCCTCCTTCCTTCCCTTTCTCTTCCTCTTCATCTCTCTCGAGACAGGTCTAGTGGCCTGGTTGCCATCTGCTGCCTTTTTTTATGAGGTTGAGATCAGATGGCATCTAATCGATCGTCATGGTCTCCATGGTTACCAGGATGACAGAGTACTTGGGAGAGACACATTCTCAAGCCTGGGGCTGTCAGACCGCTCCTGGGGGAGGGGGGGGATAAAACCTCTTCCATCATATCTACACATTCACATCTTTCTCAAATGCAACAAAATACACGCTGTGTTTATGTTTTAAACAGCTACCTAGTGACTTAAGGCCAGAGAATGCAGAGTGGCGGGTTTCTTTTCTATTTAAAATACAGACACAGATACACACACACACAGAAGTAAAGGTTTATTTAGATCATAGAACCCATCCCCTCCAACCACACCAACCATCACCTTTTCCTTTCCCTTTTGAATGGTTGGGAATTAATGTAATCATTCTAATGAATTGTTATTCTTTTAATAAATCACAGTATAGTTCTAAAACTGACAACTATTTGCTTCAGGAAAAAAAAATAACCAACTCAGAATTACCAATACTTAAACATTTGATTAGGATCAAGGGTAACATTAGTGTTAGTTTTCTCTAAAGTCATTTGTAACACTGGAAACCATTTTCCCCTTGAAGAGCAGCCACATATGAAACATAAACAAAATGACCCTATTCTTAATGAGAAAGGGGCTGTCTGGGTACGACCATGTCTACAAGGCTATAATGCCTTGGGGCTGGGCACCTGGGCAAACAGGCACCCAAGCTTTATTGTAATAGAAGACGGTGGTGTTGACAACTGGAGTCTGGTTGAAAGAGACATGAGAAATACCTAGGTCCTGAGGATACGTGATGAATAGAATAGTGAGCACATTTTTCCTAGTAACTCAGAGGGAAGAAAACAATCAATCATTCTATCATTAAATAAAGTGAAAACTAAAAAAGGAATCCCGCCCTTGATTGATCCACACACCTGTAACGCTAGGCACAGATGATTAGGAGCCATAGGCTGCTTCGCTTCCCTTTCTGATGATACATTATGCTTTACAACTCTGACTAGAAATTCTGCTCCTTTCGCCCTTTGCTGGAGAAAACTAAGCTTAACAATTATGGCACAGGTACAGGCCTGCCTATACGCAACTGTCTTACAGTCAAAGAAAAACAAAATGTGGCAATAAGTGATAGGTAGTGCTCCTTGCTGTTTTCCTCCTCCTTTCCTCCGCCCTTCCTTCCCTTCTTTCCTTCCTTCCGTCTCTACTTCCGTCATCTCTGACTTCCCTTCAGCCCTCCTGCCTCTCCTTCTGTGCAGTGCCTTAGTAAGATTCAGATATATTCATCTGCGGTGCCTTTGGCTGTTAAGCAAATATCACACTGATATTTGAAATAGAAATGATGCCATCAATTGGAGGAAAGGCTTTAATATAAAGGGAAATAATTTATCACGGTCACAAATCCTTTTATTCTTCATAGCTCTGTGCTTTTGCTAATGCCTGCATTTCCCTGCCTCTCTGCAGTCCCTCCGGTCGCCCTCCTCCTCCTAGCTGGTCAGCTCCATCACAGGATGGGCAGGGAGCTGTTTCACCCAAGTCTCACCTCTCCAAAACAGTTCCCCTCACGTTCCTCATTGTGGAGATCCTGACACCTAGTGTTCTTCTGGTCTGTAGCTCTTCTTCAGGACACAGTCTCTAGTGCCCCGGACTTTAGCTGTTTGTCTTGAGTCTCTCTGGCCTCTCATTTAAACTATAAACTCAAGCGGGGAGGCTACGTCCCCCTGTTCTGAGCTCCTTCCTTACCGGGTACACAGTTAGCCCTGCTGAATGTTGGCTGACGGTAACAGCAGCCTGTGACACCCGCCAGACAATATGCAGCCGGTTTTCCTTTTTATGACCACGGGCCATATTTGATTCTTAGCATTTCTTCCACCGCAGTGTTTCAACTGCTTTTTAGAAAACCATTACTTTAAACATTATTTTTATTTGTACATCGGGAGTACATGATGATTGCATTTACTCTAGGGAAGTTTGTGCAGGTACACAATACATCAGTTCTCTTTTCTCCAGCCTCCCCTCCCATGCCTCCGGAAGTTCTTCGACTTTGTGTCAGCCTTCCGTCCTCCTCCGCTGCAGGCCTGTGCACAAGCCCGCTGGAGAAGCAGGCTCCGCCTTGGAAGGAAATGAGTCGTTTGCTCCCATCAGGACAACTGCCACAGCATGGTGTCAGCTCAGGCTCACCTTCCACAAATTGAGTTTGTCAGTGCTCAGCCGCACAGTTGAGTGAAATGTTGTGTGATGCGGGATGTCTCCTGGGAGAGAGGCACTGGCGTAAACCACATCCTAATGGGGTCCAGAAACAAAGGAGCGTGAATGAAGTGTTAATTGCATTCATAAAGACATTAACAAAGGAATTAAAATGGCAGAAGCTTCCGTCCCCCACTCAGAATTCACAAGAAAACATGTTACCCAAAGAAGGTCTTAACAATCATCAAAGTTTATCGCTTGCCCTCTGCTGAGAAAATGCGCAATAAATATTAACTTTTCAAGGAGCAAACATTTCGTGTTCATCTTGAGTATTTTAGCGCCACTTTTCTTGTTTTTGTATGGCTGACATCTGCAAAGAATCAAGAGGCATTTTCAATGTTGCTTCATTAACCCGAAGGAGGTTGGTTAACCGTTTAAACTAATCGATCCTCCAGTTCTTATTAGGCAAAATGCTCACTGTCTGGGAGGGTTTTTGTTGTTGCTGTTGTTGTTTGAGGTTTTTTTTGTATGCTGGGGTTGTTTTGTCTGTGTTTCTTGTTTTGTTTTTAAGTTTTGATATAAAATTACAAGCCAGGGGTTTCCTTCACCGTCACTCTTGAATATTCCCAAGATAACCCACAGAGTGGGCGACTGGGCCTCCCACCAGTGCCCTTGGGCAGGACCCCCAGCTGCTGACAGCGTGGCTAAGCTGCAAAAGTTCAGGCGGCTGCGCCTGACGGAGGAGAGATCACTACACGAATACAGCACCTGCTTAATGAAGTCAAGGCTGTGCTTTTGGAGTCTTTTGTGATTCCTCGTGTTGCAGTCAGTTTCGCCTTCATGGAGCACACCACGAATCCCAGCCAGTCACCTGGTGTCACTGTGCAACTGGTGACGGAGCGATGAGAGAGAAAGGTAAGCCAATCTCAGCTAGAAGCCAGTGACGGGAGATCTCTGCGCCTACAACAGGAGCGGAACGAAGCGCTGTGTCCACGCAGTGTGTGATTCCACGCACACCGTCTGTGAGACACACACAAGACTACTCCTACCCGCTCTGCACGTCAGAACACAGATACGCAAAGCCGGGGGTGGGGTGGGGTGGGGAAAGTCCCCGGATTGGGATTCAGGTGTTTCTGACCGTCTGACTGATTGCTCTTTCCACCGCCAGAGTCTAATTCTCTCAGGATCTCACCTGGTTCTCCCGAGAACCCTGGGAAGGAAGACAGTTTGTACAAACAGGCTTGATTTTTTCCCGGAGCTCTATTGATGCAACCAGAGGCGCAGGCCCTCTCTGCCCCATTCCTAGAATTTGGCGGAACTCTCTGCTTACCTAAAAAATCCGTAGTTTTCAGTCTTGTGTAAATCAGTAATATTCATGAATGTGCTGACAGATTTAAAAGCAACAAAACGCAAGTGAGTCCTGTGTGTCTGGGTGGCAAAGGGAACCCACAGTCTACGTTTAGCATCTCAGGAAGGCTCCTTCTCTCCAGTTGCTGCTGAGTGAGCCGACATGACAGCATTTCCCCCCCAGACAAAGCTTCTATGCTAAATCTTCAGACATCACAAAATGTCTGCATTCTATGCTGTTTTTGTACTAGTTGGGTATAGCATCATATCGATTACCATACACTCAAAAGAAGATTGTTATGTTTCTTATTAGGGCATATCAGTTACAATACTAGCCTCTGTAATTTTCCGTTAATGGCAAGTTTGACCTCAGTGTAGATATGCCACTAAGTTGTTGGTAGTCTTTTCAAAACAGAATTCTAGACTCATTCTAGAGGTTACTGATATTATTATTCGCATTTGCTTACTATTTTCATGATTTCTTGTCCTGATTAGAGGGTCCTTTTTCTTGATCTTAATAGTAAAGACTACTAAACCTTAATGTTACTTGTCCAAATGGGGCGAAATGATACATGACAAGTGAAAGAAGTCAAAATAAGTAGTTGATGACTTACATAATCTAGACAATTGCGGTTAAAGCATTATTTTTATATCAAGAGCAGAGGAGGTGAACATTTCCCCTCTGCATTTCCTCTCTCTGAAGGCATTGTTTCCCCATGCCTAGGAGAGCAGCCGGGGTGGGGGTTTCAGTCTGACTATAATTATTTCCTGATATTCAAATCATCTAGTAATCATCTGGTAAAATATCTAGTCTTTAAAATTATTTTCTTTTCATCCTTGATATTCGGGTGTGAAAGTGACATAGCCCGAGATAACACCTTCTGAAACAGAAAGTTTCAGACTTGTATTTATTCTTTTTATATCAAGATGATGAGAATAATTGTTCATGTCCCTAAGTGAAAATTGGGTCATTATCACAGGATGAGCATTTATATGTTTCCATTCATGGAAATGCATATGCATGAAGTTGTTTTCCACCACTATGGTACTGCTGTTCCTATGTGGCTATTTAAATTAAAAGCAAATAACTGAAAACTTCAGTTCCACGTTTTAGTGCACAACAGCCATGTATGGGGTAGGAAGCTATTGTATCAGACAGTGCAGACCTGTGAGACATTCCTGTCATTCCAGAAGGTGCCAGTGGACGGTGTTGCAAAAGACAAAATCACATACACCACAGAAATACAACAGTTATCTATAAAACACTGCATATGGCTCCAGTGGAAGCCATAGTGAGGCCAGCCTGCTAGGGTGCGGGCTCACAGGGGTGGCCACAGCCTTGTTTCTCAGAGTGTGAACCGGTCCCATGTGTCAGGGAGGAGGAAGAGCCAGGTCTCTGGAGAACGGGCAGGTGCAGATGAGCCGTTTCCATTTTCCACTCCTGCAGCTCCCACAACCTCGAGCCCAGACCTGCGCCAAGACGAGCTTGTACAGAAGCCCAAACTGAAGCACGCTTTGGATTAATTTTCTGGCCGTTATTTCTTTGCAAAAATCTATCTTGTGGCTTTGATTAAGGGCTTTCATTTTCTTTGCCATGAATTTCAATGAATCTGAACAGAGCAGTGTTTGCTACTGGCCATGACATTTAGCACAGGCATTGACCAAAAGAAATAAGGTTCAGACAAGCAAAGAATAAAACAAGACCAAAAAATATAGAAGAGAGCTCCTGGGCTGAACATCTTTAAGAGAATGCCATCGGTTCATCAACATTGACACTCAGCAAGTAAAAACGTCCACAGACTGAAGAAAGGTCTGTCCCTAAGAGGAAATGGTGGGATAAGAGGGGGGCTTTCTCCAACACCCACTTTACATGTGTGAAAGCAAAGTAATGAATCACCAATCCTGTCCTATTCTCCAATGACTCAGATTAGAACGATCTTTGAAACTGAGAAAGAGATGGAGTTAGGATGTTCTCAGACTGCCTGCTCAAAGTCATTTGCTGCAAGTTCACAAAATGAGCAAGTCTCCCTGCTTTATCACATAACTCTTCAGAGTGAGCTGACTGGTCACATGTTTTATTTTCCTGGCAGACTAAGTCGTTTGAAATTGCTAAATACAAAGTCCACAAAAAAAAAAAAAAATGTGTTCATACTTCAGGAAAAGAAAAACGTGTATAAATACAGTTATAAAACGTGTTCAAAGTGGCAGTCATTAGCTTCCAGACATTTATTTTTTTTCTTTTCCTGAAGCGTGCGTACATGTTTTGGTGGACTCTGTGTGTATTTGGTTCTTGTATCGCACAGCACTGGTATGGTGGTGAGTGCTCAGCACTTGGGTCAGTCCTGTTCAAAAACACTTACTAAACAAACTAAGGAATGAACAAGGACGATCTAAGTAATAAAATGTCTAGCCTGAATTATGATCACTTTCAACAGACAAATATAGAAAAGAGAAGAGGTGGAAAAGTACAATGTTTGAGAAAAGACACAGATTATAAACTGATTGAAAAGAGTGTCATTTCAAAGATGTCTTTGAATCTCCATAGGGATCTAATAGACAAGAAAATATCTTTAAGCCACCTTTATGATTGAATTAGTGGTGAAGTTCAGAAACATGTATCCAATTTGTTGTTTTTCTACTGAATATCCATTCTGACATTCTCTCTGGAAGTAGTAAACTCAAAAGGCTGTATTATAATGTTTTTATTAAATAGCCAAATGGGATGGTGATGGAGTTAACTGACATTGAAAACAGTTTACAAATCTGAGCCCACGCCCACACATATTTTCACAAACTGAATGAAAATGAATCTTAAAACTAAAATGACCCCAGCAAAACCTGTGATCCATTCCCATACTTAAAAAAAAAAAACCCTGATAAAGCAGGATCCAACCCAATCTTCAATATTTCCAAGAAAAGAGAATTATAGAGATATGTAAAATGTCATAAAATGGAGTTTAAAATATACATAGGTGTTTGGAGATTTTTGGCAACCGTGGTCACCAGTTTAACATGCAAGCTCTGTGATACTATTATAGGTAGAAAAGCCAGCTAGACATATGTAGGCAGATAGAGAGGGCCAGCCCTTGAAAGACTTGCAAAAAGAGGATCCTTCTGAAGGTCAACACCATCAATGAGAAACTACAGGCCTCACTCTCCTCCCTGGGCGGTAGGTCAAAGTCTGGATCCAGCCCCTCCCTGGAAGACAGTGATTACAAAATCCCCAGATAAGGGGCAGGACCTTGAACCACCTGGAGGAGTCTCCTGACAAGCAAGACCCTCTAGGGCTGGATTTCTCATTAGACCTATTCAAAGAGTTGCTGAAGTAACTATGCTTGCCCTTTACCCACTGGTTAGTCACAGTTCAAATCTCATTGGTAGCCCCCTATTTCAGACCCGCCTCACCTCGTGGCTTTGCTCCATAAAAGCCCTCTAAAAAGTGAGGTAGGGGGGTTACCCACTTTCCGGGCCCCCCCTTCTGTCTCTCTTAAGGCAGAAGCTTTCTCTCTCAATAAAATTTTCCTACTCAAACCTCCGTCGTTCCTAAAATTCATTCTTCGATTTTTAGAGAA
>PVIC010012861.1:0-38862 GCA_004025085.1 Thryonomys swinderianus | reverse complement strand
TACAGGCCACACTCTGACCCAGTGGGACTTGATGTTTAACAAGCATCCTAGGGATTCCTAGATACATTAGAATTGAAAAAGAATTGAAAAAGAATTACATGTTTCTGGAATTTTTAAATCTGGCAGGTCACCAGAATTACCTAGGGAAGCTGGAATGAGGTCTTGTGACAGGTGTATTGTTTTTTTGTGTGATTTTCTGAGCGATTCTGATGAGGAGCTTGATTTAGGAACTACTACCTGTCTCCTAGTCCTGACATACAGCATAGCTCACTGACATAAGAAGAGTCCTCGTCCAGTCCTCTGCTCAATGCTGTTGAATGTATTATAAACAAACTCATAAATCAATGAGGTAAAAAGCAACCTGACCAGCACAGCTAGTTAAGGATTCCACATACAAGACACAATGCTACTGAACTTAGTGAACCCTAAGGAGGGGTCTTCAAGCAGCTGGATGTCTGTACCTCTGCCTGGGACTGTTACCACATGTTTTCAGGGACTATCTGACTAGCCAGTAATTTAATTTTCATGTTCAGCTATCCTATGATGAAGGGATATGAAGAAATTTGCTTCTGTCCCTTTAACCTTCATCTACATTTAAAAATAGCCTTTATTATTATTCAGATATGGTGAGATGAAATGGACAGGAAAAAGTGCCATTGAAAATATAATCTGTTAGACTCACAGAACCCAAGAGACAGGGAATCTCACGCCACAGAAGGCAACAGGGGAAGCAGCAGGGTCAGTGGGGAGGCAGCGGGAAGTGAAGGGAATGGGAAGCGAGAGTCTTTACGGTGGTTTCTATAGAAAGAAACATGCAAGGGAGGGGATTAGGTTAAGATCGGCTACTTTGAATAATCACCAGACTCTGGGCATAGAGCTGTCCCTTGTGGTCTCGTGTCTGGCTCTGGCAGGATTAGGGGAGGCTGTAGAGGAGTGGGATAGGGGGGTATATTCTGGATTGACTCATTGGTATAACAAAGAGCACCCTAGTGGGTGAATTTTTCCCACCTTTATCAATTGACCAGTTCTGGAAGGGGTGATAACTGCAAGAAACAACGACTAGATGTCAAAACATCAAAAGCATAAAAAGTAAAAGACAATTCACACAACCTCCCAGGCCCTCCACACTGACTTTGCTATGATCAGAACTATCTCTTTGGCCAATCAAAGAATTTTGTCCTGTTTTATACATAGAAAATACATCTTTTCGCTAACATCATCCCTTTTCTTTTTTGGCATACTATGTTCCACCATCTCTATATTTAACATAATGACAACCAGAGATATGATTCAACAGTGACATTTCAGATAGTACTATTCCCACAAGCAATGGCAGGGTTTGCAATCAAGGGTCTGCCATTTAAATTTTCTCAACAATTGATTTTTCTCAATTTACTCCCATTAGCAAGTGTCAGTATAAATGTTAAGCAGATGTATCAGATCATCTGTCACTCTAACTCTTCTGAAGGCAAATTTGACATCACTTGCAATCTGGGATTGTGTGGTGCCCTGGGCTCATGCACAAACTGTTCAGTGTATGTCACAAATTTGATGAAATGGTCTTGGGTAGAATGAAACTTTAGCACATGTCCCTTCCCCCCCCACCCCCCGGCTGAGGAGTAGAGTGACAGAGAGTTCGTCACTCCACAAGATACTTTTCTGAAAGCTCAAGAAAAGCCACTGGCAGTGCCTCTGCCATGTCTCTCATGGTTTGTAGTGTCAGATGTCAAACACCACATGATGGCGTCTGATTATCGCCATTTCCTGAGAGCAGCACAATTTCAGTTTGGATTTCAGTTTCAAAGTTAAGTCTAAAGCCACTGATAATTAGTTTTAAGTGATGTAGTAATTACTACAATGGAAATAATCACCTAGCCCTGACTTTTATTTTTTTTTTTCACAAAGAATGATCAGGAAATAGGTTGAGAATCACATACTCCATCTGTTGTTAGTGTAGGAATTAAAAAAGTGTGTCAAAGGCCTTTATTCAGCTATTTTTTAAAAGAATATTTTCATGATCTTCAGGATAATGTGATCTATTTATGTAGGAAAACTGACACCATTTAGATTACCTGCTTTTCAACTCTTGACTGATGTCAGATATAAATTATAAAGCACATGTTTGGACCGTCAATCTGCCAGATATGCTTTGGGACTCTTAAGCCCATTTTCCAAGAATATATGATCCCTGCAAGGTTAACATCACATTGAAAATCAACAGTTGAGTAATGTATCTGTAAGGTCCAAAGCCAAGTAAAACAGGGCAGGAGAAGAAATCCAAGGCAGGGATTTTAAATAGCTTTCTGGTGAAAATCATTTTACCTGATAAGCCATTTGGAAATTGAGGATTTTCATTCTTAACAGAAAAAAAAAAATCTTAACTGAATCCTGCACACAAGATAAAAGAAAAGAATTGACCCAGCTCCTATTTAAATGATAGTTCCAGCTCTCTGCTTTTATTAAAAATCGCAACTTTATAAGAAAAGTGACCCTTAGTGGCTTTGCCTCATTCTGTTCAGTAGATAACCTATTATAAATTGCTTTGTTAATCAAGTACCTGTTTAAAGATAACTATATTCCTGTTAAGTTTTAGAACACAGGAAATTCATAGAGCTTATTGTCAATTTCACATGAGTGATTGGAATGTCAGTGCAAGATAAAGTACATAATTAAGATTGGCAAATGAATACTCCAGCCTTAAGTTCACAGCCATCTGTTGTTTATGCCTGGCCAGAATCCATTCCTGCTTCCAGTGAGTCAGCCTTGATTTTCTTTCAGTGAATCTGTGATAGCTCTATTCTTAATCAGGAGATAGCCAGTATAATCAAGACTGGCCAATGAGATGCAGCTTGGCTCCAATGACTGGATTAGGTAAAATCATATGACTCAAATGATTCCAATTGGAACAAAGTAGGGATATTCAGGACTCTTATGGGGATTTTTCTAAAGAAGATAGTGTATGATATGCAAGTTTATTGATGCTGCTGGCCAGTTTGCTGTCCATAAAAGAGAGTTGATCTAAGAAAGGAAAAGATGAAAAGCAATTTCTGATGATTTTGTTTAGGGGTTGAACTCAGGGCCTCACACATGCTAGTATAGGTGATCTACCTTTTAGCTATTTCTTCTAATCAGTGTCATTTTAACAGTCAAGATCTGTTTTATCCAGCAAATCTATCTGTCATATTTTATGGCTTTGGTAAATACTTTTAAATATTTTGTTTTGGTTGTTAAAACCAGTCAGACTGGTTTCTATCTAGTGATTGGACTAAAAGAATAGGACTAGTGTAAATGACAGTCAGCAGTGACAGTGTGCTGAGCAATAGGTCCTGTGCTGAGATTGTTATTTGTCATGTATAAGTTTTTTCTTTTTTTAAGAAAAAGGTCTTTGGTTTCTAAAAAAAGTATATTAAAACCTTTTCAACTAAAATAAAAATTTAAGATTTGTGATGTACTTGCACTAACTCCCTGTATTGATTGTGATCGTTATGTACTAAACAAAAAAGAAAATGTTAGAAAAATTTATAAAATATAGCCCAAGGGATAAATGTCCTATTTATCAATCTACTTAAAATCTAATCAATAATGTTTTTATTCTCTCATTGAACTATTTTCTAAACTTCCATGACCACACAGTTCCTTGGCCATCACCCCAACCACTTCAAATATTTGTTCTAGATTTCAATGACAGTTTCCATCTTTTAAAGTTTAGTGCCTCAGGGTATTATTCACAGCTCTGCAGCCTTTGCCTCCATGTAGTTCTTTAAAATGCTTTAACTACTCACACTTCTTATGTCATTGGTTCTTCTCTCTTAGTTAAAATATAGATAAGTTTTTCCATCAGACTACTACCTATCTCCATCTGGACATCCTTACACTTAATGTTTATAGGGTGCACAGAAGCTTGTGGTCTGCAACTTATCCTACTTTTCCCTATTGTGGGAAATAATTGTCGAAGCTAAACATGTTAGCAACATCCTTTTTCCCATAATTCACTTTTCCATATCCTGTGATGAGCAAATCTTGTAAATTTTCCACTTAAATCTTTGTCAAAATAGCCCCTCATCCTTGTTTTCTCAATACTCTTTCATTAAGAATTCTACTGCTTCTGCCGGGCATGGTGGCTCACTCCTATAATCCCAGCACTTGGAAGGCAGAGGCAGGAGGATTGCTGAGTTCAGTGCTTATCTAGGCTATATAGTGAGCTCAGGGCCAGCCTGCACTACAAAACGAGATCCTGTCTAAAAAAATAAATTAATAATAATAATAAAAGAATTCTAAGATTTCTGTTTTAGAGAGCAATTCACAAACACTATCAGATATAAACCATCTAGAATGCTTATTAAAAATAAAAATCTTCAGTGTAATTTTTAAAGATATTTTGTTGGAGTTGGCCTCAGAAATTCATTCTGAGAAATGTTATTTAAAGTATTTCAGCAGCCTTCTAACTGTATTGCTAAAATACAGATATTCTGGTCAATTCATTTGTTCTCCTACTTGAAGCCTCCAAACTTTCAACAAGATAAACAACAGCTCTTTAACATGCATATCACACTTTCAAACTGCAGTGAACTTCAAAGTCTGTTTCTTAATTCCACATACAAGCATCTGTCTCAAGAAAATGACTCTGAAGTGTATATATCTGTTCTTCTACCTCTAAATCAGTCACATAATAATACTTCATATTCTTCCATCTAGTTATTATAAAGTGCCTCTAGCTATCAGGCTCAGTACTAAATGCTTATCTATATTGTCTTATTTAATTTATATTATAGCCCTGCAAAATAAACCATATTGTTTTTATAATATTACAGCTCAGGGAATCTGAGGATCAAAGAAATACCATTCTTTAGGACACAGAACTATTAAGTTTTGAAGTGGGACCCTTACTCGGCCTATTATACTATACATCTTGTTACAAGCTTTCTACTATTTCTGAAATATGAGTTTCTCAGTCCCTACAAGTTATCGACTCCCAACTTCAAGTCTTTCACCTAATAGGTGCCAAATTTGTGCAATGGTCTTTCTGAAGGAATCAATGCTAAAAGGCAGAAAGATAAGAAATACAGTCAAATTGTTTATTAGCTTCTATTTCATCTCAAAATATGATTTTTTTTTTGAGACAGGGTATTGCTTTGTAGTTTAGGCTGGCCCTGACCTTACTGTGCAGCCCAGGCAAGCCTGAAACTCAGCAATCCTCCTGCCTCTGCCTCCTGAGTGCTAGTATTATAGGCATGAACCACCACGCCCAGCACTGTGTTATGTGATTGCTGGTGGGCGTGAGTCACCATACCCGGTATTGTTGTATGTGGTTACCGGGATCAACCAGGTCCTTGTTCTTGCTAGGCAGGCGCCAGAACCACTGAGCTAAATCTCCGGCCCAAAATATGATTTAATTTTTTAAAAAATATTTTCTTTATTCCTAAAACTATCATTAAAATCACCACATAAAGACAGTTAAACTTATGTATGTTTTAGGCTTTTTCCTCATGCTAGGGACTGAACTCAAAGTCTCCCTAGAGCATATGTGCTACTTACTACTGAGCTACTTTTTCAGTCCTGCATTACATAATTTTTCGTTGAAATTTTCTTCTATAGCCACAACTACTTCTCTCTGATATATAGCCTAATTCATTCTTCATTTCTGTAATTTTACTTTTTGAAGAATATTATATAGGGAGAAGGGTAAGAGATATGAAGCATCTACACATATTCTCTGGTTTATTAGTACATGTGTGTATTACAGAGTATTTACATTCCATGTGGGAAGTTCATACATAAGTATATAACACATCTTAGTTCATTTTCAACCCCTCTTCTTTCCTTCCATGCCCCTTCTACTCTTCCTTTTTTTCAGTACATAATGTTTACATCCTGTATGTGGCTTTGGTACACCTATGTAACATATCCTAATTCCTTTTTGGTCATCCTTTCTTTCCATCCCTCTTTCAGAATTATTTAGCGATTTATAGGATGTTTGTAACTATTTTCTCCCATCCTATAGCTTGTCCTTCTGATAGGCTTCAAAATAGAAAAATAAAATAATTTAAATTTTAAAAAAATCCAGTTTTTCAACTTTTCCTTTATTGAATCATGACTTTTTTGCCAAGTCTAAAAATTCTAAGTAGTCCTAGTTTTTAAACTGCTTTAACTTTTTTGAACTAAAGGTGATGACTGTACAATATTGTGAATGTACTAAATGTCAGTAAATTATATAATCACAAAATAAACAGGCTTCGCAGGAAGAGTTGGGGCCAATTAAAAGTAGGAAAAGAAGTATACCTACAGCATGTCAGTGGCCACCACACAGGAGAAGACAGTGGTCTAAATTGTGTATTTTTAAAGCTCATCTGAACAAAGGAATGAAGAAAAATAATATTCTAGCTAAACATCCAATTGATGATGTTTTATACAACTCAAATAAGTAATTATAATATTGTGTACAAAAGCCTCCTTTCATCTGCCAGCCTATTCTTTTCTCAGTATTGACCTCCAGCTTCCAGTTTCCTCAGGGCTAAAGTTAGGCAGTGTCACCTCGGGATAAACATTTTTAACACTGAGGCAACCTGTGGGCAGTCAGAGCTTCAGCAGTTCTTATAGGCCCGATACCATCTGGCAATCAGTCACTGCCTGTCCTTAGTCATTCTTTGACCATTGTCTATATCTTCACTTGTCTTCATCCCTCCAAATAAAAGTGCCCTCGACAGAACCCTCTATTATATCATGTGGTGATCACTGCCTTTTGCTCTGAGCACATAGCTCTGGAATAATATATCTTATCAGTTTTCTGGCAAGGAGCTCACAGGCATATCCTCAGGGAAATCAACACAATGAGTCAAGGGCAGAGAGTTTAAGGCTCTCTTCCTATGACTTGCTCAATTTCAAGACAATCTTGCACTGGGACTTCCTGCTAGGTATTCACTTTGGATAACAATGAAAGGGTCCCCCTATTCAGATCTGGGAAACTACACTTAAGAGATAATGGATCTGGCCTAGATGAGAAAAAACAGCAGAGACTTGAGGGTTTCTATCAGGACCTGGCCTAAAGGTATTAGAGGTAGTTAGACAGGCATCTTGCAAGCAGACAGGCTGGCCCTGGAAAGCTCACATGGAAAGTGGAAAGAGCGAACATGGAGAACAGTCAAAGAGACCTCTGCTAAAGGTTAATGTTGCCAGTGGTGAAAACTACCACACCAATGTAGGATAAACAGTGGTAACTGATATTCTAAGTAGGCAACAGTTTGATAGTCTAAGTAGGCTCCAGTCTCTTAGGATAAACAACAGTGCTTGATATTCTAAGTAGGTGACAGTCTCCTGAGGTGGAGGACCAGGATTTTGACTCACCTTTCGCAGAAAAGACACTAGACTAAAAATTCTTGTAGGCTTGTTATGTGACTTCACATTGGATCCCAGTTTTAATCAGTATTACCTAAGCAACTATACTTGTAACGTTACTGGTTGATCATTGTTTTGTCCATTTTGTGATTTCTCATTGTATCAATATTACCTAAGTGACTGCATTTGCAATGTTACTGGTTAACTGTAGATTTTTGTCCCACCTTAAACCCACCTCACCTCATGGCTCTGTTCCATAAAAAAACCCTAGAAAATGAGGTGGGTGGGTCACTCATTTTGAGTTCCACCTTCTTTCTCTCTCTCAGAAGTATTTTTCTCAATAAAGTTTTTCCTACTCTTAACCTCCATCATTTCTAAAATTCATTCTTTGATTTTAGAGGACACAAGCTTGTGTTTCAGGTATTTAGCAGGTCAAGAGCTTGGCCTCACTTCCCTGTATCAAAGAGGTCAATGAGAAGTTTTTCTCATTGCATTCAGATCATCTTTAAATAGCCAATTGATATCAAACTACAAAATCCCATATTTAATATAAATCTTTCAAATTTTTTGTTGAAAAATTAAAACCTAGTTGTTCAGTTGCAACTCATAACATCCTGATCATGACCATCAAATATTACAAATTTAGCTCAGAAATCATGCCAATGAAACAGAGCCATGTTTTAACATAATAAAGTTTCCTTTAGTTCAGCAGTCCTCAGCCTTTGTGGAACCAGGGGGCAGACATGTGGAAGGTAATTTTTCCGCAAAGGATATCTTAGTTACTCTTTTGTGACTGGGACAAAATACCTCACATCCATGAGTTCGAAGAACAAAGGATTATTTTAGTTCAGTTTGTAGAGATTTCAGTCCATAGTCAGCTGGTTCCAATGAATGGCAGCATGGCAGAGGAGAAACAGTTTATGGCAAAGCTGGTAGGAAGCAGCAGCAAGTAGCAAGCCTTCTTTCCCTTTAATTCCATCTAGACTATAATCTTTTAGAATGGTGAAACCTACACCCAGACTGGACCTTCCCACTAACTCCCCTTAGGACTATGCTAAACCCATTTAGTTATCATCCATCCTCAAGCCCAGTACCACCACACACGCTAGAGCCAGACACCTCTGAAAAATACTATGAGCATGTAAGTTTGGACAGACATCTAGATAGAAGCTGTAAGAGAGGAGTTGGGGAAATAGTTTCAGGATTATATTAATGTAAGGAGTATGCAACCTAGATCCTTCCATGAGAAGTTCATGGTAGGGTTCATGCTCCTGATGGGAGGCAGAGCTAGGGGGTAATGTGAGAGCAGTTACAAATATGAATGAAGCTTCATCCCCTCACAAGTGGGGCCTGAGTGGGGAAAGCATTCCACTGCCTGCTTTTTGATGAGTGGCCCGATTCCTAATAAGCTAGAAACTGGTACTGGTGCAGGCTCGGGGCGGGGGGGGTGGGGGGGTGGGTTGGGGACCCAGGTCATCATATTACAGGGCTGAAGAGATTAGAAAGGAGCACAGACATTTGCATTCCTCACTGAAATAAGCTCTCCCTGGCCATCATAGCCTCAACATAGGGCAATGGTAAGAGAATAAAGATTATAAAGCACAACCTGCTTTCCATTGTAATCCATGGTTAGGCTTCACTTATGCAAATACTTATTTCTTCCTTTAACCCCAAATGGCATCACCATAAGGTAAAGATTCTATCATCTCTCATTAATATATATTTACTGTTTTCCTTTCATATTATGAGATTTCTAAAAGTTTACTCATATTGTGCTTTGATAAATGTTTGTATTTGGGCACTATATTAACAAGGTTTTCATGAAATACATGCATCCTTCTAGTGAGTTGGGAGACAGTGCATATCCCCTTTTGTGGGAGACACTTGTGAGCTCAAGAAGAAAGGCTGTACTTAGGGGCGATGGCATATTGCAGGTTCCAGAGAAGACTACAATGGCTGAGGTTAACTTGATTACCTGAGCATATACGAATGGACACTGGAAAGCAGATGATGAACCTTGCATTAATCTGATTGCTTGTGCTCATGTAGGGGAAGAATAAAGGTCAGATGAGTCAGAGGCGGGATGGGAGGGGTTGCGTCCTCTGCCTACCAGCGGCAAGAGCCTCCTGGCTGCCTGCATTTTACTGACTCTGTATCTCTTTGCTGTTCATCTTCATTTGCCCCTGGGTCAGAGAGAACAAGGTAGCAGGCCTAGGTACCTCACACATGGTGCCAAGGTGAGGATAGCTCTGAGGAGGGTACTGGCTCCCCATGTGGCGCTGGGGGAAGGGACTTCAGACAAGGGTCCACTGCAACTTCTCTCCTCCTAATTCACCTGTGTTATTATGTTACAAGACAGGGAAAGTCCTATGATAAACCTGTTTTACTTTTTCTTAAATTTGTTTTTACCACAAAATACTTGGATGGTATGTCTGTGTGTGCTGACCTAGTAGCATCTGTGGAACATGGGTATATGGCAAGGTGTTCAGTTTTTGCTCATGTTTGTTTCCGAGACAAGGCCTTAGGCAGGCCCTGAACTCAGTCAGTACTCCATGTGAGCCTCCTCCCACCTTTGCCCCTCAAGTGCTGGGATTACAAGTATGTGGCACCATCCTAGTTCAGCAAACTCTTCTATAACAGCATATGCTTGTTCCTTCTGTGTTTTAATTCTTAAAACTGCATTAAACCCACCATCTCAGAGTTAGCAATTTCCAAATAGCAAAATCCAGTTAGTGATTTTCATTTGCCTTACTTATTGTTAGTTGTAGTATTTCCAAGGCAGACTTCAAAATCTACAACATACACAGATTCTTCAGGTTTCCCACTTTGAATTCATAATTCTTTATCACTGTCACCAACTGTTCGTGTCTTTTCTTATGATCACAATGACCAGACTTCTTCATCAGGCATCCAGAGATCCACGCCACCCAGGCCTAACTTCACTTACCACCTAGCTCTTCCTGCCACTGCCACACATCTCAGTCCTCTCTGAACGGACAACCCTCTTCACATCACCAGCGCATCTGCTTAATTCCCCTATGGCATGTGCTTTCTTGCTCATCTTGCTAAGGTTAAAAACTTCCCTTTTTGTTTTGCCCCATCGTACTCATGCAGAAAGCTGGCCACCTTTGCTGACCCAGTATTTTCTTATCATTTCTGTATTTTTAAAATATCATAGTTGCCCTGAAGACCATACAGTCCACAAGGGCAATGGCTATACATGTACTTTTATTAGAAAATATTCAGCTTAGCTCAGTAGCTGATAATTATTCTGCAGATGTCCAATAAGTTCATTTTGACTGAATCTAAACTCTCTAAAGTTTCTGTAGTTCAGGCTTCTCATAGCTTTACTTCATGTTTGATGGTAGTAGGAATTGTCTTATGTTGGTAGCTAACATTCTGTGCACTTCATCAATTACCTTAAAGACTAATAAATTCTTTAACCTTACATTCTGGGAAAATGTGCATCTGTAATACAATCTGCAATTAGAGATGCACGTACATAATAGGTACTGAATAAGTCTGGAGAGATTGGCTAGTGCACAGAATAGTCCAAGTCTCTGGCCTATTGTGGAGTTTTCCTATGTTATGGCCCATACAAGTTTCCGTTTTGTTTCCTCCTTAGCAGTTACAATCTCTCCAGAGATGGTAGATCTGCTTCATTTGTGATTGAGTTCGTGAATTCATTTTTTACTAGTACATGTTTGTGATACACAATAATCAGTTTCATCTTGGGGGAAATGGGATATTTACATAGTGTGTTGATCATTTTTATTCCTGCTCTCCCTCCTTTCCCATCTTCTCAAAGTCTTGAAGGATGAAATCTGTTTCATGGTTTCTATCTTTCAAATATCTAAGACTGTAGAATGAATTTGCTAAATATAAATGGAAAGAACTGGTCACACTACAGTTTATTATTAATGACATTTAGGATACAATGTTACCATTCTAATCTTTTATGCAGATAAAAATGAATGATATAAAATACATAATAGACTTTGATAATTTTTAAGCATACATAAAACAAGGAGTGAATGAACCTAGGTCACATAGATATTTTACAAAAGAAGAATACTAATAACATATTCAGATGAAATCCATCATTAAATTATGTGTGTTATACAATAGTATAAGGATGTGTTCAAAACAATTACTATTTAAAGAACCAATTAGATATTTTACTGTTTAAAAGAGTGAATATTGAGTACATGAGCACTTATAAAAATAATTTTAAGCCAAAAGCTATGTTCTACTCATTCACTTCACAGTTACAAAAATATATATTCATCTGGAACGCTAATAAATTTGCTTGTGGCATTATACACTTACACTGAAATGTATATTTTCTAAAATGCTTCACCAAATTAGTGTTCTTGGCTACAGATTGTATATGTACATGGTATTAGAGTAAATTGATATTACAAGTAATGTCGTGTTAAGTAAGAGACACAAGTAATCAAGAACACATAGAAGCTGAAGATTTTTGATTCAAACATATTCAACACTTCCATTAGACCCCCCAGCTGTGCCTTGTGAAAAGTGAATTCTGGGAAACATTTGCTGAATGAATAGATTACATTTGGTGTTTTAAATTTTAATCTAAAATTAAGTACTAAAATTATTCTATTTCTAATAATGTAATTTTTAAAATTTAAAATTTTTTTCTTCATTGTCTCCTTTTTGATGTTAAAGCCAGATAAACTGATTAGATTGAACAGTGCTAAAGCTTGGGTGCTGAATGCCCCCCAAAAGGTCCACTTGTTAGCAGGTTGGTCCCAAGTAGCATTATTGGGAGGTGGTGGAAGCGAGGCCCAGAGTGAGGCCCTTAAGTCATTTGAGGTACACCTTGGTCCTTTCTTTTTTACCTTTGCTTCCTGACCACGGGTGAGCACTTTTGCTCTGTCCTCACGCCTCTATCATCATGTACTACTTTGTCACAAGCCTAAAGCCACAGGGCCACAGATTGTAACTTCTAAAATTGTGAGCCAAGATACGCTTTTCTCTCACCAGTTGATTATCTCAGATATTTTGCTGTGATGACAGACAGTTGACCAGTGAGGACAGTGAGCCGTGATCAAGAGTTTCACTATATTACATGGACAGCTGTCACATCTATAACATGAAACTGAACAACTCTCCAGTTTTCATTTTTTAGTATTAAACAATATGTAAGAATTTAAGTAATTTTAAAAATGTATTATAAAAACACAAGTAACGAATACATATAATATACATATTTACATACACATCTATAACTCATTTAATACACTTAGTAGACTTCAGAAATCTCAGTGAGAGACACAAACTATCCTGAGAGAAGTAGGCCGTGTCTAACAACCGCTAATGGGTACACAGGCCTTCTTTACCTGTCTTCCTCGTGTGCCAGCAGCTGCTTGGCAATGAGTGCTGAGATCACTGCTACTGGCTAGTCTTTGAAGCAGTAATGTTTTTCTGAAACTAAAGACTAACCGTAACAACTATTATGGGATTGCAGCACCTAGGAAGATGATGTCCCATAGTTGTATTACCCTGGGGCCACTCTTGGCCCAGCCCTATCTTGAAATCTTTCCACCTTTCTAAGGGTAAAACTTGGTTGGGATTCATCACCTCAGTTTCAAATGTTTAACACACCATAGAACATTCTGTTCAATAGAAGTTCAGTTCCCTTAAACCATTTCAAAATCTTTGCCTTAATATTTAAGAAGAATAACTGACCAGTCTGAAATTAGTAAACATATATGTTAATGAAATTAATACTGACTATAGAGACTGAATAAACTATGGCTTAGTAAAGTAATTCACATAACTTAAGTCAATAAAAATTAAGCAATTTCAAAGATTCAGAAGCAATTAAGTCAAACGTTACAGGTTAGTTTCATTATATTTGTTGGTGATGGAACGAAGAAAATCTGAAAATTATCTTTAAAGTAAAATATAAGTAGGAATGACTTGAGGGAAGTCCATTCATGTTAAATCTCCATATTCCAATTTCGTGAAAATGTGAATAAAAATATATCTAATATATCTAATCTGCATATTATGCTACACAGAAAAAGATCTACTTGAATGAATTAAATTAGCACTTTGAAAAAAGTGTACTGTTTTTAAATACAAGTAATAATTTACTTTTAACCAAATGCTGTCAAATGAGTAAATATAAGCTCATAATTTGTATTGCCAGAAGGGCTTAAAATGGTTTGATTTTTAAAATTAGTTAATATGTCCTTAAGGATTTGTTTACCCATTCATTTTCTTGGACCTTACAGTTCACATTAAAGTTAATTTCATTTCATCTGAATTAAAGGATTACAAAATTGGAATTCACTGAGTCATAACTAATGTCATATACTTTTTGGTATCCTAAGAAATTAACTTTGTCTTAAATTTAATATTGTTGCCTGCAATGAATGATGCATAAGGTTTATATTGGAGGAAACTACTTTAGAGATGAAACAGCATAAGGTTTCAGATCAGGATATTTGCTTATAAAATCTAGTTTAGACTCTAAATTTAATATTACATATCCAATATCCAAAAGAGTAGCATAGAAATTTTTCTTTCATTCTGTTTTTCTTTTTTAATGGTTAATATGTCTACCTTCAAATTTTTATGTTAAAATTAAATAAAATTATATATTTGAAATTATAATTATAAATTATATTTGAATTACATAAATTATGTATTTGAAATTAATATAGGAACATGTAAAGACATTAGAGAAATGTTTTTGATCTATTGGCTTTGACTTACTGAGCCTGACTTTTTTAGATCTAAAATTTCAATATAAGACCTGTAGTTTAAGTAGAGAGAGGCAGATGCTCAAACTCAGAACTTTAATGAACAGTAAGCAGGCTTTAGCAGCATTTGAAGGAATACTGATTGAAAGGAGTTTGTAGCATTTAGCATATTTTAAAAGCTCAAAGCCAGTTAAAGGGCCAAAGTATTAGGATGTAAATTATGGCATTAAAATCTTATCATCATTCGCTGATTCATTAGATTTCTTTTACTATTACTACTGTACTACTGTACTACTATTACTACTGTTTAAAACTGTAGTCGTTTTACCTGATGCACTATTTCAGACTTTCCATATCTAAAAATGTTTTCTCTAATTATAAGACATAGGGAAAGTATTTTTTTAGGTTACAGTACAGTTGGGCTTTTTCAAAATGTGTCTACATTATGATAGAATTTCTCAGAGAAATCAAATTTTCACATATTAAAGGTATATTATATATTTCCATTTGGTTTTATCAACTCAGAATGTATAATTAAAGAGCACTATATTCCTATAACTTTAATTTTAGTAAAAGAATTGATTTGATTAAAATAGTGATATTACCAAGGTTACTAAGGATAATGTATTAACAAGGCAGAACTCAAATTTTGGTTCTAGCACTATCAGCCCTATGGACTTGTTTAAGTCACTAGGTCACTCTTTGGGGGAAATGAAAAATGCTGTCTCACATCACTGTCATGACAGTATCTGAGACAGTGACAACAAAATATGGACAAAACCATCCGAGGTATTACTTGGTACACAGTAATCACTTAGAACATGTTAGTTTCGAGTTTTATTAAAATTAAAAAAAAACTATAGAGACTGATGTTAAATCAGTACTAACTTTTGAGGATTTAGTAAGTGCCATGTCCACTGACAGGTGGTCACTTATGTCTTACTCTTAAGGTGATATTAAGCAGATCCTAGTGCGAAGAGTAGATCCTTAAAATATATTTATTTATAAATGCCACATTAGCACATAATGTACCCCTTGAGATTACAGCAAAGTACAGCTCAGCTGTTCAGTTGGCCCTTGCATGACCCCTGCCATGTGGCGATTAGAGAAGTCATGACAATATGAAGAATTAATTAGTTATGTTCACTTATTAACCCTACATTGAAAATTATCAAATTTTCAGTACAAGGAAAATCATAATTTACATGAGCCTTCAGATCACTTGCTGATAATCTTAAGAATCCCTAAAAGCTAAATATTAATTAATATAGATATTTAGGTAAAGGCCCTATCTTTGTTGTGTTTTAGTTTTACTTGTTGGATACTGGGGATCAAACTCAAGACCTTGTGCTTCTGAAGCAGACGCCAGAGCCACTGAGCTAAATCCTCAGCCCCAAGGCCCTATCTTTATTAAACTCAAATTGTTAAACTTTTTCTTTGGAAATTCGGCTGTTGGCTAATTTACCTGCCATATACACATGGGTTCAACACAAACGACTCAAGTGCTTCCGTGCCAATTACATTCATTATTACCTTGACCGGCAGAATACAAATAACACAAACTTATGTAACAGAGCATTTTTATTATTCAATACACTAGTGATGAAGGTTTTAAATAAGAGTTTGAAAGCCATTATTAGATTTTACAAATTATAATATGGTTTGCCTAAATTTTAGTTATGAAAAATATTTAATGTTCTGTTTTAAGCCATGGGCAGTCATGTTCTATGTAGTGATGTGGTCAATAGTGGACAGCATACAAGCGTGGTCCTGTGGCTATGTGCTCCAATAGCACTGTCTCAGCTTGTGTAAGGGGACTGTCTGGTGTCCGCACAAGACACTGTCTAATGACTCACTTCTCAGAACTTACTTATTATCCTTGTGGAACCCCATGGGATGACTTTAATTACTACAATCTTTTTGACTCTTTTGGAAATTATTAATTTACAGTCAATGGTAATGTATCCTCAATGACACAAATAATGTTAATACATCAACAGAATGATAAACATTACATATATTTAGAATGAAGAGAGAATATACCTTACATTCATAAATTATCAAGGTGTGTAATGATCTTTTTAAAGTACAATAAATAAAGCTTTGTTTGTCCTATTTTAAACATATGCCTTTATTTAAAAAATACTCAATAACGGTATATTCCTTAAGCATCTGAGATATCATAGGAACTTCCTAAAATTAAGAATTTAGTATATTTCTATGTCAAAGGCTAAGTTTTAAATAGATCTATTTTTCTTTTTTTCACCCATTATACTTCCTTTTATCTTTGCACTCCCTGCCACTCCCACTCATGGGGACCAGGGCACAGCACCCAGTATACACAGCTCCTAGCAGAGACCAGGGACAGAGCCGACTCACTGGCTGCCCATGGGCTCGGGTGCACCAGATCCTGGAGGCATCCATATTTCTTCTGTGCTGCAGGGCAGAAGTCAAGCATGCTTTTCCACCTCCACACATGCCTTTCTGAACAACCAGGGGACAAAACATGTGTCACCCAGCCTCTACTGTTGTTAACATTTTTGCATTATGATTTGTAGAGTGTGGCTGTCTTTTTTTTCTCAGTGACTGACTTCTTAAGCAAAACTATCCATTATTACAAGGTGTCCACTTAGGGAAGTTGGAATCAAATGCAATAAAATTACTGAATGAAAGAAGATGCGTGGTAGTTACTTTTTAGTCTCTGATTGCTTTACAAATTCCAGAGATGAATTTTGTCCTAAAATGAATATTTAATGTCAGTGCATAGAGAGGTCAGTTTTTTGGGGGAGGTGAGCTGTTTGAATAAACAATTCCAGCCTCCATATCCAAGTACAAACTGAATGTTAGTTATTTACATCATGAAGGAAGAAAAGCATGACTATCTTCATGCTTTTCACTGTCTTCATGGGAAATGTTGAACGAGCAGGTAGTTCGTCTAGGCCAATGTTAGGAAGCCTCTGCTTGCTCGGTTCCTTGGCAATTCTCTTCAGTCTTCTCCAGCTGGGGGAGGTGGCTCGCAGAGTCTGTACAGTCTAGAAAAGACACAAGAAAGAATGTTTGAAGCCTATGCTGGGCTCTACTCTTCCCTGAGATGTTCTTATTGGTAAAACAAATACACTGACAATAATTTCTCAGTCTCGTACAACATTGTTTTCTTCACTAAAAATGGTATAGGAATTGGCAAACTTTAAAATTTTTGTTCCTTTAATTTAGAAGACTCCTGTTGCTTTATATATCTGGGTAGTGACTGATTAAACAACACTGCATTTTAAAAACCCGCTGCTCCTCTCCAGTGCAACCTAAGCTATTCACTTTGCTGCTAGTAAGATCTACTCTCTGAATTCTTCTGCTTTGTGGGTGCTAAGGATCAACCCCAGTGCATGAAGGCAATCCAAATGTTTTGCCACTGAGCCACAACCTTACATGACTTTTCAAAGAAGCAGTCACAATCCAGGGCATGCTGTGGTGACTCACTCTCTGACAGAGTCAACTGAATACAGTTTAAATGGGTGGTTAACCAATTTGGAGAATTACAAACTTCCTCTCCCTTTGACATGTAATCCCATGCTAATTCTAAATCAATGAGGGAAGAATGAGAAAGATTTAATATGGAGCTGTAAATCTAGTTAACAAAATGACCTTTGCTTGTCTGGAAACACAGAAGTTAGTACCACTGAAGATTTGCAAAATGGACTTCATGTTTGGAACATGGCTTATGTTCTATATGTTATCTCCAAGGATGAGGTCAACAGTGAACTAAGGACATGTCACATCAAAAACAACAACAACAAAAAAAATCAGAAAACCCAGCTTATTTCCCAAAGAAAGAATATATTAAGCTGAGCTGATGCACAGGTAAGGTTATTCTGCAGCTGAAGATGTGGTGCTGCTTGAAGTTGCATTCCCAGGGCTGGAATGACAGAAGGATCAGAGGTTTTTTTCTTCTTATTTTTCATTGTCTTCCTTCGCTGCCTAATGAGTGAAACATCACAACGGCCTTAGTGGAACCACAATGAAGGAGCGAGCGGGGAACATGTGAGGGGCACTCTGGGCTGAGCCATCACACGCTAGTACCCTGCTCTGCACGTTCGCAGGACGCAGCTAACGCCACCGGGAGACGAGGCTGAAATGCTGGCCTCGCAAACCCTAGGAAAGGCTGCTCCCCGTGATCACCTAAGGAAATAACAGCACCGAGTTCTGCAGGGCCCCGCAGCTTCAGCTTCTGAGAGGCTTCTTGGAAGGCACTCAGGGTTATACGAGTTCAAACACATTTGTAATGGAAATTATGGAGCTTCGGGAATTTAGAGCGAGCAGATGAAGTTGGAAGTAAAATGTCACAGGTAAAGAGCTGGACTCTGACTCCTGCACTGAGGTCTGTGTATCTTGGCAACTGAACTGTGTGGACGGTGGGAGGCCTTTGTTTGCCCAACGTTTAGGGCCAGGTACCCAGGCACACCAGTGATCCTCCACGAACAAGCTTTGTTCTTGGCTGCACTTTCTCTTCCTCTTCTCTGGGCTCAGCCAGCCCTTGTGGAGCTAGTATTTTAGCCTAGATCCAAAACTGCAGAGAAGGGATCTTTCAAATCCATACTGCAGACCATGTCCTTTATCTGCTATGCAGCAAAAATAGAAGATGGGTTACAAAACCTCCACAGCAAATGCTTCTTCGAAGGTTTAAGTGTCAGTGATGTCCTGTCTCAAAGCAATTCTCCCCACTTTGCAGATGAACCAAATTGAGTGGCAGAGAGGAAAAAAAAATACCGCTGATTGAATAGGTCACACAGAGTTCAAACTGGGACCCGAAACCAATTTTTTTTTCCATGTCTAACCACTGTAATATTCCAAGATTTAAAAGCAGAATAGTTGCAAATTTTGTGACATAATAGAAAGTAAGGCCAGTGTGGCACACAAGTAATTCAATATTTCAAACGCAGTGTTTTGGTCCTTGATGATTTGTTTAGGAGCCAACACACATGTGGATGACAGAGGAGAGGAAGGACTGGCTTCTGTCCTGGCTCCTGACACTCCGCCACAGTTACCTGATGGCCCAGATTTGTTTTGTCCTCTTATTCCCTAAGGTGGAAGATCCACAGACATATGAAGTGAGTCGCATCCATCTCAAGGTCCCAATAACAAAAGCAGTTCTTGACACATATTGTGGAAACAAATTGCTGAAGTGGACTTGACAAACTGGGACAGAGTCGAGGATATCAGGAACCCCACTACCCGGAACCAACCAACCTCAATGACTAAATTCCGATATTCTGTTCTCCTGCACTCTGTCTCTGAACTACTACCTTCACTCTTTCTGTGGTGTAACTATGGCCACTTCTTTTTTTTTTTTTGGATTCAAGAACAGCTATCTCCTCTTTCCTTCATCTTGCCCAGTACATCCTAATTCTGTCCACCCATTCCTCTGCTTTCTCTTCACTGTCGTTGGTCCTCTGGTGGTGTTTTCAACCTTTACTGAGCTCCTAAGTATGAGTTGTAAGACTATAGCTCCACTAATGCTCCTCTATTCAACTTCAGACCAGTGTATTGAACTGCCCAAAAAGGCACATCCACATAGATATCCTCTCAATCCTCAGCCTTAATCCAACTGAACTCATCAATCTTACCCAGTGCATTATTTCCCTCTGCATCCCCTATCTCAGGGCAATGACCACTAATTCCGTGTTACTTAAGCTAAAGATTTTTTTTTTTTTGAGACAGGGTCTTGCTTTGTAGTTCAGGCTGGGCCTGAACTTACTATATAGCCCTGGCTAGCCTCAAACTCATAGCAATCCTCCTGTCTCTGCCTCCTGCGTGAGCCACCACAACCAGCATTGTAGTACATGGTACTGAAGATCAAACCTGGGACCCTGCGCTTGCCAGGCAGATGTTGGAACCACTGAGCTAAATCCCTGGTCCATAAGCCAAAGATTTTGCAGTCATCCTTGGATATTCCTTTACCTCAACTCTTTCAATATAATTAGTGTCCTAAGACTATTAATTCTGCTTTCTAAGTATCTCTCTAACTTACCTTCTCGTCTTGGTCCTCAATGCTGTCATAAACTCCTTTCGAGTATCTTTCTTCAGTATTACAGTCCTCAAATGGACCCTGTTCATGTTGCCAAAGATAAATTCTAAAATCCAAGTAGTCCAGATAAGGGGATTCATGATGTCTCCTTATTATCATCTAGTTCAAATTTAAACTCTTCAGGATCACCTCTAAATCTCACCCGGATCTGGTTCCTGTCTCCACTTCTAGCTTCACTTTACCTTGATCTTGAATCACATTCAACTCCCAGAAACACTCAACCTCCCTAGAAACTGAATTCTCAGAATGCAATGTGTTCTTTTGGCCCTTGTGCCAACATATCTGCAGCATGGGGACACCAGTGCCATGCTGACGGGACCACAAGGATTCTGTGACCTCCCTTCTTCATCTGTAGCATATGTTACACCCCTTCTCTGTGTTCTCATGACAACTTGTATAATTTCCAGAACTATGAGCTAGCCATAGCTGTCCTGTTCTTGAGAGCAAAATGTGACCTTCAGCTCCTGTCTTTGGGGCCATAATACTGATTATGCTCTTTGGCTTCCATGCACAGAATCCATCCCCTTTTTTTTTTGTAGTGGTATTTTCCTCATCTCATTTACTTAACTGAAAGTTCCTTGAGGGCCAGAGCTACTTCTATCTCATGTTTATATGTCTCTGAGGCACAGCAGCATAGTGCTTGCATTTTGTAAGTCCTCCATAAATATTTGTAGAATAATGAAAAGAGTAAATAAAATAAAAATTTAAATTTCTCTATTTCTGTCTTGGGGTTATTATTGTAAAAGTGTCAACTTTATAGCTGGTTCATTTTATTGTCTTTCATTTCAAGTACTTTAAACATAACTCAATAAAAAAAAGTGAGCTCATCAGTTTTCTTTCCTTGTGTTCAGCTTGCATATTGGTTTATTGATTAGGATGCTGAAGTCTTATCCCAACCCACTGTTTATTAGTGTTTGTAAGCTCCAGCTAAAAACATCTTGCTGAACCATTATATTGTTTTCTTACTGAAATTTTAACACCTTGGTGGCCCTATTGTACAAATATACCATGTTTGCTATGGCACTAGGGAGAGACTGCTTATGTGAAATTATTCTTTAGCAACAGAAAGTCTTAGATTCTAATCCAGTTGGCTATGAACAATAATAACATTAACAAGCCTGGAACATTAAACAGTTAAGAGTGAGCACTAAAAATAAATGCAGCTAGAACACGAGCATTCCATCCATTTTCAGAGGGAAAATATGTTTTCCCCTTTGAATGCACTTTCACTGCCCACATGGTTTTTCAGAATGAAATAGAACTTCATAAATGCTGCAGTCATCATTCTCACCCTGGTAATGATGTTGTAAACAGAAACAAATACAGAGTGTTTTGTCTGTGGTAGTGCTGGGAAGAGCATGCTTTTGGTTCAAAGGCAAATGTCTAAAAGCAATCAAATGCAACAGATACTATTTAGCTTGGACCCACTTTAAGATTAGATGGCTGCCTATCTTAATTATCAGAAAAATCAAATTGACACATTTCTCTATGCCTGCTAACTCTACTCACTTATTTTAAAGGTGGGTCCGAGTCCTTTCTTATGATGATCATATGTGAACTGTGACTGTTTGGCATAGCAAATGAAAAGCTAATTGATTTATTAATAGACTTGTTCTTGAAATCACTTTGTGTATTTTGATGTCTACCATAGGCACTATGATGCAGGCAATACATAAAATATAAAAACACATCCTCTGCCTTCTGAGCATTCATAACCAGGTTGGGCAAAGACCTATGTTAAGAAATAGTGCAACACGCTATAATTAGGGCTATTATAAAGCAAATACAAGATGATAAAGGAACTCAGAAAGGAATAAACTCAAACAAGATTCCAGGCAGAAAATGATACATAAGCTGGGCCTTGTGTATTAAGTAGTTTCTCAGAAGTAGTCACAGAGGGAAAAGCAATCATAGCTGAGGAAAGAGTGTGTGTAAATACAGAAGAAATGAAAACAGTGTTTTGGCAGCTTCACAGTTGGACTCAGAGTTAAGCTGTACCTATGTATAGACGTCTGCTTTTGAATTCAGGCTGGAAGTGTAAAAGAAAATAGTGTCCAGTGAAGTGTGAAAGCACAAATTGTTAACCAACCTTGGCTTGGGTCTCTAAAAGCACCCCCAGGATCATCCTGAGTATGACCCAGGGCATTTCCTAGAACAAGTGTGTTACCCTCTAGCGACAAGGCCTACAGGTGCTGCCCTTGCCCTGGGAAAGAGCAGACCTGAGGACCCACTTACCTTGGAGCTGACTGAGGGGTCCGGTCTCTGACGCCCAGATTCTTTGCTGTGTTCTGAACTCTTGCTCCCTGAAGGGCAGGAAAATCACTTTTAGCACTCCACTGTGCTATTTAACATCCCCAAAATATATGAGTGTACACAGTTACTTCAACAATATATTTAAAATCATGAGAGACTGGATGGAGAAGAGAGAAATTACTATCTGAGCACTTTGAAAATCAAAGCTTTTAAGAATTGAAATGTATTTTATTGTTTCAAATGATTAACATTTATTTCTGTTCAATACCTCATCCAATTTGTGTTTATTCTCAGAAGCACAAATAACTTAAAACGCTGAAAACAGGAAAGAGCAAACTATAAATACCTGGTCTGCATCTCCACTTGGATGTTACAGAAATCAGAGTTCTATGATAGTCATGCAACTGCTTTTCCTTATTGAATAGATATTTCACAATTAATTATATTTAGCAAAAATATTTTCTCAAATAGTTCTAAAGTAATTTCTGGATCAGTCATGTCCAGATAGCTTTGTGAAATTTAAAAAATTTATCTCAGAGTTTACAGTAAAACAATAATTTTCTCTAGGAAAGTCTCTATAATCTTCCAAGTTCATGAATAAAGTTATACTTATTATTCAGTTCCTAATGAAAATTAGCACAATTTAGAATAGGTGAAGAAAGTTGCTCAAAAAACTCCGAAATGCTTCCAGCTTCCTCCCAACTAAGTAAAGCGAAGTAAGAATAGAAGAACAAGAAGAAAAATCAAAGAATATGTTCTCTCAAGATGGATCTAACAAAAACAATCAAGTAGAGAAAGGGGAAGTTACAGAAGATAGCAGGGTTTTGGGGACGGCATCATGTCTTTGAGGCAATATGAGACTTCGAGAAAAGTTGCAAAAACAGAGATGGTATGTGCTCCATCCAGCTTTCCCTAATGTTAATCCTTCATCTCCCCATTGCACGATAATCAAAACCAGCAGCTAACATTGATCTAATATTCTTTTTTTTTTCAGTTTTCTGCAACTTGACTTTATTGCCCTTTTTTTTTAGTTTATTTTTATCTTTATTGGTACACTATATATACACATCACGATCACACTCAATATTGGGAATTTGTACCAGTATATGAATAATCTAATTCTCACTTTTCCCATTCCCCTACCCACCCCACAACCCCCATCCCTAAATACGTTAGCTTTGTTTCCCTTTTTTATCACCATCATATTTTTCCTTACCCCTCATTACTCACATCTCCACCACATTTCCTTTTGAATATTTTCTATTTCACAATATCCATCATACATTCTAGAACTCATTAACATCTTCAGTTTCTCATACCAGAGAACAGACATGATGTTTACACATTTGTGACCTATTTATTTCACTTATGAGTATGTTCTGAAAACTACATCTTCTTTACCCAGTCTCCAGTTGATGGGCATTTAGGTTGTTTCTAAGATTTAACTATCACAAACTGAGCTGCTATGAACATGGGTGCACTTATGTCACCATGATATAAGTAAATCCTTTGTGTATATTCTTAAATGCATGCACTTATTATTCAAATTCCACTATTTTCCCCATTGATAGTCCTTTTTTATTTTAGGGCCCAATCCAAGATCCTGTGTTGCATTTTGTTTTAATGAATTTTTATTCTTCTGGGATAGTTCTAGCAACTCATTTTTTGTGACGTTAAGATTTGATGGAGGCTGGTCATTATATTTTGTAGAATGCCACAATTTGGATTTATATGATATTTTCTCACATAGAAGAAATACATTTTTGATCAGAAAATCACAGACGTGACATTATGCTCTCTCTACCTGTACAACATGTAAGGGGAGACATGATATCAAAATGTCTTATCACTGGCTACAATAACTTTGATCATTTGGCTAAAGTGCTGTCTGCCAGATTGATCTTTCTACTGTGAAATTATCACCCTTCCATCAGACTTAACAGAGATGTTGGGCAGTATACTATGAGACTATGTGAATACCCGGTTACTCTTTGATCATCCCAGACTGTGTGACCTTACATTGGTGTTTATCTTGTTTCTAGTAATAATACTTCCATGCTCATGAACTGGAATTGTTCTATAGTATATTTCATTACAGATTAATAATATTCAATATGTATTATAAAATTGAATATATAGCAAATAAATTATTATAATTTAATATATATAATTCAGATTCAATAATGAAGTAATTCAAATATATCAATGTATGTTAAATACAGTAAATATTCTCATCAGTCTCTGAAAAGTGAAATGTAAATGGCTAAATAATTTTGTTGGGGTTAAAAGGGAAAAGAAACAAAAAATCCAAGTAAAGTACATAATTCAGACTTCGATTCTAATTGCTCAAATCCAGTGTGAGTAAGAGTTGGCTTGGGAAGTAGATCCAACCACTATTCCTGCTGCTATGCTGAGCCCTGGGATAAAGACAGGTGACGGAAGTGCTATTGTAAAATATCTGCTGTGTACATTCTGCTCAATTTCCCAAAGGCCCCATATGCCATGATCTTTTCCAAAGGAGTTATAAATCAGTTCACTGTTAATCACAGTCATCTGAGATGCATAGGTTGGACCCAAGGAACTGGTAACAGGAAGAAATTACCTATTTTAAATATATTCATTTTTAGAAAATGTGGGAAGAACATGATAAATCCTATAGATATAAGCAACGTATTTTTATAATAAACTACATGATTTTTCAGCCCTTCAAATTATGTAGCCAAATCATAATAAGTTCAATTAAATATTCTAAACAAAAGCCACTTCCAATCTGTTTTTCTTGCTACCAGATATAATTTTGAAGTGGCTCTTCCAAAAACTTCTTGCAAATTTATACTCCAAAAGGAACACAATAAAACAAAAGTTAATCTTTTTCTGTATGGCTCAACAACTTACATAACAAATCTGATATAAATAACTTTATGTTTAGTTTGACTTTTTTTTTTTTTTTTGTACTAGGAATTGAACTCAGGGTCTTGCACTGGCCAGGCAGGCACTGTTGCCACTGAGCTACACACCCAGCTAGTTTATTTTTAAGGCAGAATTTGTGTATCTATTCCCCGCCTAAACCCACCCCAAACACTTGGCAATCTTAACTTGTGTTTGCCCTTTGCTAACAGGAGGACAGTATGCCACTTGCTTCTGGCAGATCTAACCTTTACTTAGCCATCCCTTCCTGCCTCTTAGCTGTCCATCTTCGGCTCCTGGTATCCATGGATCTACACTCCCTGTGTTCACCTCTTCATTGAAGATTCTGGCTTGATGGTGGCCTTTTCAGCTATCTTCTTTTTCAGTGGCTTGGCTGATACTGCATAGTGTAATCTTGTGACAAAGATCAGTGGGATTTATGTTTTCTGAGAGTTATATGCTATGTTAAATCTTTACTAAATAAAGCAGTCATAATTACAAAACAGGTGTCAAAAATTAAATCATTATCATTGGACAAGTCAAACCAACTCAGCAAATATATTTGCTGCTATGGTAGCCCAAAGGGAAGGTGATGGAATAAAATGTAAAATTAAAGTGTTTCAATTTTTTGAGTCACTCTGTACATTATCTTTTTTTACAAGATTAAACCCATTTTTTTATTTATCAGTAAACATAAAGTTTGTGCATTTTGGTTTTCAAAAAGCATTCTAAGAGCTAAAACCTAAACTACTGCACTGGTTTACAAGATAGACAGTTGACTCCACTTACGAGAGTTGATGCTCATCTTTAAGTGTCCCAGTAATCTGAAGACCAGAACCTGCTATTCATCCTCTGTAAAAACCTGTGGTCAATGCTCTGTCCTCAGAACACTGCACACAGTTAGTGTGGGGTAGGGGAGACTGGCAGAGGTAAGCAAGCCCCTCAGGTCATTCCTCTTCCCTCCTTGCCACTGATCCTCTCTCCATGTATTTCCCAAAACTTGCTAAATGATTTGCAGTTTCAAAATAACACATGTCCTTTATCTTGTCCCTTACAGATGGGGCTCCCCCAATCCACTCCCTTTTGCTTGCTAATCCCCTTCCTCTCTTAGGTTACTGCATAGACATCTTTTTTCTAGGGTTATTCAAGATCTTTGGAGAATTCTCCTCTAGGTGTCTGTCTGTGTTGTCATTAGAAGCCTCATGACTTACCTGGTCATCTTGTTCCTTGAATAAGTGCCCATCACATCCAGGCACCCAGTAAATGAACAAAAGAAACTTGAACAGGTCCCATAAAGCAATTCCCCTAAAATACCAGAGACTTACCTGCTTCCTCATGACATCTGTGGCCTGCATAATATAGCGAGGAGGCAGCCCATGGCTTCGGGCTAGAATGATGGCCTGCTCCAGAGTCACACTCAGGGTGCACCTGTGTGTCAAGGCAAAGACAAGTCTGAGCCTGCTTTGGTCACTGGTTTCAAGACATGAAATCAGCCCAGATCAAAATGGCTAGACAATGAGCCGCTGATTTTTCTACATAGAGTAGTTGTTGAAGGTTGTAGAAGAATATTACTGAAGCTATAACTTAAGAATTTAGGTTTAAGGCTCACCTACAATAAGCCAGGTTTATAAGGGAGACCCTGCATAGAAAGTTCAATAACACTTCACAATAAATTTTAAAATATTATTATTGACTGATATTTTATATAATTTAGAAGAAATGACTTCTCAGTAGTATTCATTTCTATACATGGGTAGTTAATAGATTTTATTTATGCACTTATCTTAGAAAATACATAACGAAATTACTGTTCATAAAGTTGAGATTTTATTTCAAAATATGTTTTTTTGATCCAATGTAAAAAATGCTATTTAAGTTTAAAAAAACACAAAACTTGTCATGAGTTATAAGACAGTGCTGTCACTGTTTGGATCTGGACTGTCTCCCCAAAGCCTCATGTGATCAGAACGGAGTGTTTGGAAGGTGACTGGGTCTTGGGGCTCTATACCTCTTTGAGGACGAATCCCCTGATGAGTCTCCAGCTGCATGTGCTGTCAGGAGCAGGTCTGGCTGGGAGATGCGGGTACCGCGGTGTGACCGTGGAGGGTCGGTCCCCTTGCCTGGCTTCTCCTTTCGTTCCCTCCTTCCTGGCTGCCGTGACAAGGGCAGCTGTCCTCCTCCAGTCCCTGATGCCTGTATCTGCCTCAAAGGCTGCCATGGACTGAAGCTGTGAGCCAGAGAAAACCTCTCCTCCTTCAAGGTGAGCCTCAGGTGTTTGGTCCCAGCAATGAGAAGTGGCCAAGCCACTTGTGGTGCCTGGAGCAACCTTGAAAGTGTGTTCTAACCAGCAGCGAGGGACTGGTGCGTCTTTACTCTTTTCCTTCCCTCTCAGGCACTTCTTGGACCTTCTGCCACATTTTTCTCCACAGCATTAATATTTTTAGGTCTCTGAGATGGATTTTTTAGAGGTAACTTTTGCACATATTTCCTAAAAATGCTCATCCATTTTAAATGTTTTCCTGAAAATTTTTATTAAGTTTTGTTTTATTTCCCTGTTTGACTTATTGTAGTTTGGTAGGTTTTTTTCTCCATTTCTGCACTGACCTCCCTGTGGTCGGGTGTTCTTCATCATATTTGTCTAGATCTACTCAGTGTTTCCTCCTACAAATAACAATAATAAATAATAAAAAGCAGCATTGTTACTTCTAAGTCAAGAATTTCTAAGTCATTCTCTGTAATATATGAGACTGTAACAAACAAGTCAAACAATTTGGTAGATCATAATGAATTAAGAAAAAGAGGAGAAAGGAACTTAAAACATTCCAGCTGTAATATTAGAAAAAAACTGACAACATAGGACTATGTTATATACAACACACATTGTAGACACCCACGTCCTAAGGTGAAGGAGGCTGAGAGTATCTCAAACAGCAGCTTCCTTAGTACCACTGCAGAGAGCTCTTTCAGGAGCTGTAATCACATGTGTCCAGATGGACTAACATTTTATAATTCACTTCAGGCTGTGCATGATGTTCACAAATATTTTATGTTTGAGTCTGGTAGCAGTGGGTACTGTCTCAGGCTCACAGACATGCTGCCCAGCAGTCTATGCCAAGTGAAAGCCAAGTAGGATAACTGACAGTTCATGTATAAAAAGTCAATTTTCTACAAGGCATTTAATTGCCTGCCTATGGTCAACAGACCATAACCTTTTCCCTCTGTAAGGTCTCTTCTACTCCAATTTTAAATCTTTATTGATCTTAACACTTTAATCAACAATGCTTATTATACCAGTTGAATGAAGCTAAGATAAAAATCTATATTTTATTCTAGCTATATAGAATATGCTTTTACTTTTACAATAAAGCATGACTTGCCCTACTCTACTTATAGCAAACACTTACACACTGTGAGGATTCATTTTTTTATAGGCAGCCTGTAATTTTTATTCATTTTCTTAATCCTTTTAAACTGATTTATTCTCCCCCGGTTCCAGTTTTAGCAAACAGCAGCACAGCAGCAAATTATCTTCCAGAGGCTTTAAAAGACTGTATAGCAACTGGGAAATCTTAGTGAGTAACATGCTTGCTGACACAGCACCTCACAGTGTTACCTCTCGGGAACCAACCACATACCCCTTAGCAGAAAACTCTCCCTGCAAAAAGATAAATATTTTTTTGTCTTATCTGAATATCTAAAAAGTATGATTATACCTACATTTGTGTTTTTGTAGTAACTACTGTATATAATCCAATTAGATCCCAACACTGATTTAACACTTTTTAAAAAGGACAAAGCTTCAACAAGAAAATAAAAGTTGATGGATCCAGTGGAGACTTAGTATTTTTATGCATGGCATCACAGAATCCTAACATCCTAAATTAAGCATGTGAAAGAAAATCTAGCAGTAAGCCCCCAACTTCGCTGTCAATGTGCCATCATTTGCCTTCTAACTTTTTAGCTTCTCTCAACTATTCCACTCTCAATGCCACACAGAAAAATTTAGCATTTTACAGGGAGCATTTTGATTTCTGGCATTGTTTAAAAATCTCCAGGTCCAGACTGTGGTACAAGCTTTTTCAACATCACATAAATGTATGCTCAGAGTCAGGTTTTACAAGAGATCATTTGATTTTATAGGTCCTTTCGCTTACGAGAGTGACTGATCTCCTAACTTCAGGTAAGAAAATGAAAGGAGCATTCTCCAGATCGGGAACTCTAAGCAACTCCTATCCAATATGAAGTTCCTGCTTCACCACCCAATCTCTTTTCTACAAAGAACACTGAAGTTAAAATTTAAATATATGCATATTTTCACTCTACCTGGATGATATGGGTCCTCCACATTTTCAGCTCCTTTTAGCTGCATGTTATTAATATTTTTAGGCAACTCCCCAAGAAATCGTAAAAATAAAATATGTCACAGAGTAGTATTTGCCTTTCATCAAAGGGCAAATATATTCATTGAAGAAAGTAATTCCATAATTTCAGTAAAGAGATATGCCAAATACTGACTCAATACCTGGGAGGAAATACTTTCAATCAAGTGGTACAATTACAAAGAATTGTTAAATTCCCCATAGAAAGTGAGTGAATATATCTGCTCTTATGATTAATAAATCTTGGCACATTTTGTATTGAGAACAGATAACTCACTCAGATGATTAGTGCAGATTTAATACAATAAATATAATCTAAGTCAATGGGTCCAATTTAGTTTGGAAGACACTGTTAGCAACTCTATGGAAAAAAAACACAAAGAAGTACTTTTGCATTCATTCATTCAGTCATTGGACAAATATTTTCTGGATGTTTATTTTGCACCTACAAATGCCATTTGGTGCTAGCAGAATGGATTCACTTACACACTGAAGAGGCTCAACTTTCATTATCTTCCAGAGACTTTAAAAGACTGTATAGTAATTTGGAAATCATAGTCAGTAACAGCTTGCTGAATAGGACCTAACAGTGTTACCTCTCTAGAACCAATCACACACCCCTTAGCAGAAAACTCTCCCTGAAAACAGATAAATATTTTTTGTTTTATCTGCATATTCAAAAAGTATGATTATACCTACATTTGTCTTTTTGTACTACTATACATGATCCAATTAGATTCCAACACTGATTTAACATTTTTTTAAGAAGGACAAATTGTCATATCCTTACTGGTATGGATCTTTTCCCAGGTTCTGAGGGGAGTGGTCTTAGCAGTGTATTCATGTGGAATTTCTTTTGTTTTGTGGCCAGTGTTTTGATACCATGACAAAAATTCATCGTCCAATTTTATTAGTCTTTCACTTTCCGAAGTCTTCCCCAGTGTAGAATGTAGTACAACAGGGCTGTCACAGTTAGAAGCACTGGGAGCAGACTGCTTTGTGGAGCTTTGGGTGGGTTAATTCTAGTTTCTTTCTCTGCTTATCATCTGTAAGTACAGAAGTGCATATATTGTCCATATAAAGTGCCACAAGAATGACCTAAAATGAGTGTGTGAGGCCCAGTGACACTTGTGGTAATGTCCTGTCCACATCTCTTCACTACTGAGTGTGTCTTTCTGTAGGAACCTCCTCATTATGGGCAGCACATTATTTGGAGAAGTTAAGGCACCTGAGCTTTTAAGAATCTCACCTTCTCAAACTTTATTCCATTTATTTAAAAATGGTTCTATTTAATGAACCTTTTTATTTTAAAGAGGTACTCAATAAGGTAGTCCTGAGGTAACTTATGGTACAGGGTTCTGATCATTGCATGAAGCTATTAGCAAACTTCTTTTACAATTTTTTTTGAGACAGGGTCTCGCTTTGTAGTTCAGGCTGGCTCTGAGCTCACTATGTAGCCCAGGCAAGCTTCGAACTCAGCAATCCTCCTGTCTCTGCCTCCCGAGTGCTGGGATTATAGGCGTGAGCCACCACGCCTGGCAAACTTCTTTTACAATTTTTATGAGTTAAAATTTAACATTTAGAGTCCACTGGACTATAACTTTGTACTTGGTGATGCAGTTCTTTGTGATTTTTCTTCCATGTGTTTGTTCCAGTTGATCTCAGACATCAGGCTTTAACTTTATATGTCAAATGGCAGAGGTGGTAGGTCAGGAAATCACATGAATGATCTCTGGTGCACCTGTTCTATTTGCAAATGCCGGGTTTACAAAATAATCAAGATATAACCCTCAGATCAGCCTCTCCTCAACTAAGTTTCACTGGACAGACAAAGCTTGGTTGTCTAAACTGTCTTAAATGCCAAGTACTGTATCTCAACATACATTAACAGATACATATTACAGTACATTTAATTTTTAGGACCTTAAATCTTATTCAAAGTTTTCCTACATATTAATCTTTCTCTTTAAGATAATTCATGATATTTCTATAATAAATTAGATACTATATTTTAAAAACCTAAGAACCCTTGAGTATTAGGTAATTTACTATGATCACAGATGAAAACATCAGTTAAATTCTAATCACATTTCCAAAGCGCTAGAGGTTTACACATTCAAGTTTGATTCAAACTGTGCTGAGGAAGTAGACGAACCACCCAGTGGCATAAATGCATTGAATCGGACACCTGCGGACATTGAGTACTTTTTTTGGGCCACCGGGGCGATACAGAGCTCACAATGAAACAAGACATGGGAACCGGATTGACGTGAAGTGTGGGGTTTTGAGCAGTTTCCCTCCTGTGGATTATTTGCTAAGTCTCAGTGTACTCACGCTCAACAACTCTGAGGTTTTACTTGGGAGCTAACTGTTATATTGCCATCGCTTGGGGACAGTCTCAAAAGTTTTGATTAATAATGGAGGAGGGTTACTCAGTCACAACCTGACACATTAAATAAAATAATCGAAAAACGAGAGTGATGAGGCTCTGTGAATTTGTAGCTACAATTTACCATAAGTGATCTTTTGCAAGTGGAGAGGTAAAAACATTAAAGCAATCAAAAATAGAAAATGTTGCTTTTAGTCATGCATACTTCCTATTTATAGCCCTACATTTTAAAAATTGACTGGGACTAGATATTTGTTTAAAAAATTTCTATTGTTTCCCTCCGTAATGTTGCATATTCAGCTGGAAATAAAAAGTACTTCTTAAAAATGATTGTAATCAGGCCGGAGATTTAGCTCAGTGCTTCCAGCACCTTTTTCGCAAGTGCAAGGTCCTGAGTTCGATCCCAGTAACCACATAGAATGCTGGGCATGGTGAATCATGCCCACCAGCAATCAATACCACACACCACAGTGCCAGGCATGGTGTCTCACACCTGTCATCCCAGCACTCAGGAGGCAGAGACAGGAGGATTGCTGAGTTTGAGACTTGCCTGGGCTACATAGTGAGCTCAGGGCCAGCCTGAACTACAAAGCAAGACCCTGTCTCAAAAAAAAAAAAAAAAGATTGTAATCACTGAGCTTAGAGATACTTCTTGATAATTTAAAACAACTTGAACAGCAACCTATTTTGAGCATTTATAACTGTATGACCTAATCATGTGGGTAAATATGATTTTTGATGTGATGTTTATAATTAGAAGAATGACCTACTATTTAAAAAAAAACAGTATTTTGTAAATACATACCCAAGTTGAAAGGGATATGTTTAAATATTCTTAGTTCCAGAACTATGTGCTAGACAATATTTTTCTCATGGAAGTACCAGACAAGACCCTTCACCAATCTGCATAAACTAGCTCATCACTGAAACTCACATAGGTTCATTCTCTTAACAAGGAGATTAATCTGATTTTGTAAAGATGAAAGAGAATAAAGATTTGTGGGGAATTTTGAAATTCTTCCATATTTTGACCTGACATAAAATTGTATCCGATGATTACAGCCTGATTTTGTTTAGCTCTAGACTTCCAAGGGTGCTACCTCCTCTCATATCCTTTATAACCATGCTGCTGCCCTTAGTCATGGAAACAAGAGGGGGAAAATGCCTTTGGGGAACATGCATCCTGCAGACTAAGAAACCTATTATTTTGATAATAATCTTCATATTAATTAGAAGTCTTTTTTTTTTTTTTGAGACAGGATCTCATTTTGTAGTTCAGGCTGGCCCTGAGCTCACTTTGTAGCCCAGGCAAGCCTTGAACTCAGCAATCCTCCTGCCTCTGCCTCCTGGAGTGCTGGAATTACTCAGGCATGAGCCACCACACCTGGCACTGTGGTATGTGGTACTGATTGCGGTGGGCGTAAGTCACCACGTGTGGTATTGTTGTACATGGCATTGAACTCAGGACCTTGCACTCGCTAGGCAGGTGCCAGAACCACTGAGCTAAATCTCCAGCCCTTACAAGTCTTTAATAGTTACATATTTACATGTAGCTCTTACAGATGCAGATAGTAAAACCTGAAGTCACTGTCTTCATTTAATGAGATTCTTCATTATTTCTCCTTTAAATAAAGGCCAGATCATCATTTTTGTTCATAGGACTTTGTGAAAAAAATTATTAGGAATCTAGTCAGCTGCGGTTCTCAGTGATACTCTTAAGCTGAAGTTACTGAGTTGGTGTTCACAGTTTGGAAAACAAAAATGACTATTTCAACTCCAGTAGAATGATGGGAGCAGGAAACTGGGACATTGGCAGTGACTACTGCTTTTTGCACATCACTCCTGGACGCACAGGAGCCTCCCGTGACGATGCACAGTCCTGCTGGGCACCTGATTTTATGCAGTCCAAAGCGCTGTCTGAAATTCCATCCTGGAAAGTCTAAGGCAGATTAGTTCCAAAAAACTCTGAACTAAAGAGGTTAGAGAAATGCAAATGGTTTTGCTCCATTTCTAAATGTGTTCACCTGTTCTGGTACTTTTCTTACCACAAAAGCATCTGTCTGATACAAGTGGTTAGAAATTCAGTGACTCTCGGGCCAGAGGGTTAGCTCAGTGGTTCCGGCACCTGCCTCGCAAGCGCAAGGTCCTGAGTTCGATTCCCAGTAACCACATATAATGCTGGGGGTGGAGACTCACGCCCTCCAACAATCAACACCGCATACCACAATGCTGGGTGTGGTGGCTCACGCCTGTAATCCCAGCACTCGGGAGGCAGAGACAGGAGGATTGCTGAGTTTGTGGCGGCTTGCCTGGGCTACATAGTGAGCTCAGGGCCAGCCTGAACTACAAAGCGAGACCCTGTCTAAAAAAAAAAAAAGAAAAGAAATCCAGTGACTCTGGTGAGAGGAAGGTTAAGAGAAATGATACATATCCACTGACCCTGATGACAGAGAAGAGAAATGAGGCATATTCTTTGACCTTAGTAAGAAAGAAGATAAAAAAAGGGCATGGAAATCACTTAATTTATTGTAGGTTTATTGTCAAGTGATTTTTTGTGTGTGTGACTTTAACATCCTCAGTTTTACAAAACCTCCCCACAGTAGATGTGATTGGGATTAAAATTATTACTTTCCAAAAATCCTTGACTAGCAATTTATAATTACCTACTACATTTTGTCTCTAGAGTAAGGGGTTTTATAAAGTCCCAAGTTATCAAGGTAGACTCATTCACTATATGAGACTAATTATGTGTGCAGTTCCACATGTTCAAGTATCTCTGCAGAAATTTCATACTTGCTAGCACTATGTTTCTTACAATTTCTCAGAGCTCTTCCCTCTAACTATGCTGCTGATCCATCTCTGGGCACACTAGTGAAATCTTACTGTGACCTTTCCAGTCTTCCTGTGACTTCTTCCCCCTGGTTCTCCTCCATAGCAAAGGTGGGTTTTTAAGTGTGAAAGAAAATGCAAACATTTGAATGGCTTCCCAGTTCTTAACATGAAATTCAAGGCCTTCACAAAGTGGCCCCTTGTTTTCCTGACTTCTACCCCACACTTTTACTAGTGTTGACAGTTCTCTGAAAACACCAACTCTCACAGCTCATATGTTTCTCCCTTGGGTATGTCATTTCCTAGGGACTGGGCTAAATCTCATACAATACTTCCATACTCCATCTTACTCATACTCCACTTTACTCATAAAAGGTGTAGGGATTATGAACATGGACTTTGGCCTGGCATGGTGGTGCACACTTGTAATCCTAACACTTGCAAAACTGAGGGAGGATTGGTGTGAGTACATACAGTGTTCAAAACCAGCCTGAACTATATAAGGAGACCCTGTTTCAAAAAGAAAAAAATAAAAAAGGACTTTACTTCCTGAGTAGGATATTGCTTTTGCTAATAGCTATGTAACTTTAGGCAAGTTCTTTAGTTTATAAATTCTGTTTCCTTCCATGTGACTTGAGGTTACTAAATGAACATAACTCAGAATGTTGCTTTCAGTATTACATGAAATAATTCATGTTTCATATTCAGTGTAAGAAATACAACGAATGTTAGCCATTTTCATTAATATTGCCACTACCATTGGTGTTGATATCATAGCCTTTCTAGAGTGTAACAGACTTGCTCCCTGAGCCATAGGGAGCATTCAATAGGCCCAAACAGAAAAAATTGCATGAATTCCTAATATGCATCAGTAATACTATAGTCAAGCTCCCAGAAGCCAAGATTCATTTCCTCACACTCTGCATTTGGCAACTATTTTGTCAAGAAGTGTTCATTCAGTGAAATAATAACACTGAGGGGACAATCAATCTCAGATTCCTTTATGGTTTATAAGTGGGATATTATTCTTCTTTCAGACCTGATGGCTTTTGTTTACCTTTCTCATGACTTAATCATTGTTCCAGTGACATTTACTGATTAAGAATTCTGAATGAGTTTTGTTAACATTTGGAAAATGTAGTGTGTTGATTAGTCTTATGTTAACAATTCATTACTACACCATGAAAAAGTATCCATTCATTATTTATAAATATTTTCTTGAGCTGGAAGAGTATATTTGAAATCTTAAGAAAATGAGTTCTTTCATATTGTCAAAATGACAAGTTATAGGGCCAGAGATTTAGCTCAGTGGTTCTGGTGCCTGCCTTGCAAGTGCAAGGTCCTGGGTTCGATCATCCGTAACCATATACAATACTGGGCGTAGTGACTCACACCCACCAGCAATCAATACCACATACCATAGTGCCAGGTGTGGTGGCTCAGGCCTGTAGTCCCAGCACTCGGGAGGCAGAGACAGGAGAATTGCTGAGTTCAAGGCTTGCCTGGGCTACAGAGTGAGCTCAGGTCCAGCCTGAACTACAAAGCAAGACCCTGTCTCAAAAAAAAAAAAAAAAAGACAAGATATATATCTACTTTTTTTGATCATTTGACTTACTAAACCCAGCAGTCACTTAAAAACACAATCTTCTATCTTTCTCCTGTCTTCATATAACTTGGTGGTCCCGAGTCAGCTGGGCAGCTCCCCAGTGTGGTGCCCTTGGTTATGTGATGGCAGCAGCATGCTCACCCTAGTTGGAACACAGGGCTTAAAACACAGCTGTGTTCTATAAGTAGTGGTTTTTGTTGTTGTGTTTTATCTTTTGTTCTCCTCTCCACAGATGAATGAATATATAAATGCCACTATTTGACTCTTTTCAAATCCTAAACATTCTCTTTATTCTTGCATACTCTTGGTTTTTCATTCTGAAAAATAAATTCCTATCCTTAATTCAAGGGTACCTGTTCCACTGCCCTTGAATGATTTTTCTATGTGCTATCAAAGAAGGCTTCTAAAAATAAGCTCTAATAGGGCCCAGGGTTTTGTGTATCCTGCATCTTGTGGGTGAGAATTAACTCTTGCTTTTCTATCCAGCAGTGACCCCCAACTCCAGTTTATAAAGATGCTTTACTGACCTTCCTGTATTTTGGTTAGTTGGTATAATTTAGTGGCTTTAAATACAAGCATTTTGTGGACCACAGGCAGAGCTGAGTGATAGAAAGTGTGCCTCTCAGGTACAAGGCTGTGGGCTCAATAGCCAGCACCACAAAAAAACAACACTAAAAAGCCACATGTGTCTATTTCTGACTCTGTGACGAGAAGATGGAAGCACTGTTGGAATGCAGACTTAGACTGGAGAATCAGAGTGCTCTTTTGTAAAAGATCAGTTCCTTTTCTTTAATTCTCATCCCAGCTTTTGAGGAAGCTCAAAAGCTTTCTCCGAGTGTGTGTGTGTGTATGTATGTGTGGGGGGCAGGTCAAGTGATCACCTGCTTACACCACCAGATTTATGAAACCATTTCTAAAATCATTCAGATCCAAAATCCAGAGCTGCATTGCACCAAATCTGTATCATGTAGATCAATACATTCACAGAATTCTAGGTTCCTGAATCCATAATTCAAAAATTAGTCTTGGGCTCATTATTTGTATTTTACATGCACTGTCTTTGTGGAGAGAAATTCATTCAGCCCAAATGCCTTCTACCACAGATGTAGAGCTTATGGCACTAACAATGTGTTTATGATTAAAAAGAAACTAGATTAGAAGCACACTAAGTATATCAATTGTCAAGTGATCAAGTAGTAAAAATAAATTGAAGGGAGAATGTGTTCCATTTCCAGTAGAGATTTGCATTTTCCTATAATAAAACGTGCTGTTGTGTGCAAAAGTGTGTTCATTTCTACAGTGTTCACATTTAATCTGCCTTCTAATTATTTTTAACTACAGAGCTTATAGCACTCCTGTGAAAAGTCTATTGACAATGAGGATGAAGCGTGTGACTGAAGAAACCAATTCTCTTCCTTTGCTTGGCTGTGCTTCCTCTGCTCCCTTTGATTCCCCTACACCGAGGAGGCCTGTACACCCGCAGGCTCCTGCAGTATGGTGAACACTGACCAATGCCCACGTGGCTGTCCTGGTTCTGCAGAGGCAAAGCCCTTGCAAAGCCAATAGGGAAAGGCCAGCCGACGAGCGAACACTCTTCCCCACCTTATGCACCACTAGCAATGCACTGGTGACAAAGGAACGGCTTGAGAAAATTGCCACACATCAGTGGGGATTTCAGAAACCCAACACTTAGGCTCTCATCCTCTGTAACAGAGAAGCCTTTGTCTTAAGATGACATGTACATTTTGTGAAAAAAGAGCAAACTGTTTGCTTCAAGAGTGAATTACCTTACACACACTCACATGCACTGCAGGTGAAACGTGTAGTTTTAGGAGAATTTGAATGTCAATAAAATGATAGCTGCAATTCAAAAGACTATAATTCATGTGAACAACCTCCAGATATCTACTGATGCTTTCATCATTATTAATTATATGAGTCTTGTCAAGTAAGAGTCTACTGATGTGATTTCCCAATAAATGTACTGGGTTTGTATATTTCATAATGAGAGAGTAAGGGGTTAATGGGTATTTGAAAAGAAAGCAAAGAGATGAGAGGCAGAGCAGAGCCTTGTGGAGACAGCAGAGCACAACGCAGGGGCGAGGGGAACAGCTGGAGTGAGAGTCTGCAGGCAGGAGCAGAGTTAAATTGAACACTCCACTCCCTCCATCTATCTTAAGGCAAAAAAGCAATTGTGTGTAAGGGGCACATTTTCAGCACTGCACAGGGAATTAGCCACGGAATTCTCATTAAAGATAATGGAAATTTCTATTACAACTTTCAATACTTTTTCTGAAAAGTTCTCAGCATGTATCTTTCCACCTAGGCTTGCTAAAAACCAACTGCTGGGC
>PVIC010012860.1:0-38989 GCA_004025085.1 Thryonomys swinderianus | reverse complement strand
GCTTTTATGCACTTTCTTTGTTATAATTCTTTACGTCTCCCTGCCCCTTTTGTAACCGTAGGCTTTAGTTTCCTCCTTATTCCCATCCATTTGACATTCAAAGCTCCTGCTCAGTGGTTAACACGAGAGAGAGCTCATGTCTTCCTACTGTGGCCTTAACCCTTTCTATTCCTCCTGGTGGTGGCACAAACCTAGATCCCTTCCGAGGACACTCCTCAGTGACTAGATGGTATAATTCTCCTTCCCTTAGGCTTCAGACTCCTCGTTGTGTATTTCACTTATTTGTGGCTCAAGCGTGTTGGTTCTGTCATTCTAATCTCCCCTTACTCTTCCTCTTTGAGTTTTCAACCTTGGTTGATTTCTGCCTCTACTTCCAAAGTCTGAGCAGATGCTCATGCTTTATGGACTACCTGTCTGTGCCTTGGGCTCTGCTTTTCTCTCCAAGGCTCTTTCTTCTATTTTGTTTAAATCTTGTACAGCCACAGTCTGTAGCTGAAACTGTTCCCAAAGCACAGTCAAGATGATGTCCTCCGAGGTGCTGGCTCAGTTTTTCTCGCAACACTTCTTATCCCATCGTGTCATGACTTGGCATTCATTAATTCTTCTCCTTCTCACTGCTCTCCACACTATGACCCTGAGATCACTGTAAGTTTGTGCCCACTGTCCCACTGGAGTGTAATTATTATTCAGAAATCTCACTGAGTTCGTTTTTCCATTTCAAACTATTCCAGTGTCCTCACACTTCCAAATCAACTAGCTCTGGTTTCCACCAAGCTGATGGACCTGGAGTCTCTTCCATAGGGAATAGGGGGTTCATGAGACAGGATCTTCCTCAATTTCATGTCACAAATCCGCCTGCACTTCAGTCATATTTTCCTCCTCTGTCCTGCTGCAATAGAAAGGGTATTTCTTCTCTTACATTGGGTCAAGGTTGGCACCTTCCTCATTTTTCAGAGCTCACATTTTTGTCAAATTCCTCCAAATTTCAGTGCAGTAACTCCTCCAGATCTGCTTAATCCAGTCAAATTTCTCTTATTTAAAAAACAACAACAGGGCCGGAGGGTTAGCTTGGTGGTTCCGGCACCTGCCTCGCAAGCGCGAGGTCCTGAGTTCGATCCCCAGTAACCACATACAATGCTGGGCATGGAGACTCACGCCCACCAGCCATCAATACCACATATCACAGTGCCAGGCGTGGTGGCTCACGCCTGTAATCCCAGCACTTGGGAGGCAGAGACAGGAGGACTGCTGAGTTCAAAGCTTGCCTAGGCTACATAGTGAGCTCAGAGCCAACCCAAACTACAAAGCAAGACCCTGTCTCAAAAAAACAAAAAACAAAAAACAACAACAACAACACAACAACAACTTGATGGACTAGAGGTCAGGATGGGAAACCAGTGTAATTTACAAAATTGCTGGATTAAGATGTGAGTGAGATAAACTTTGAAAGAGTGCCCAGGGCTAATCTCACAGAACTGCTCCTTTCTCCCTGGGAGAAACAACCCACAGTCTTTTTCACTTGGGCCAAGTCATTCTCTGCAGCCTTGCTTTCCACAATTTTCCCCTCCAGCTGTTTCGTTAGACAGCTGCCTTCACCAACTCTCCCCATTTTCGTTTCTAGTCTTCTATCCACCATAAAACGGGTCCATCTCTGTCACTGCGCCCATCAGCTTCCACCAAGCTGTCAGAGACCTGCACGTTGTTTAGTGGAAGGGATGCTTCTCAGCCATTGCGTCACTGGACTTAATAAACGTATTTATCATGGTTCCATAAAATTATTCTTTCCTGCCTCAGGTCTTTCCTTCACTCAGTTTCTTTTGGCTACTAGAAGGATCCTCTAAGTAGCCTATAGAAGTTGAAATTCCATTAGGCTCCATTTCCTGTGTCCTCTACCTCCTCTCGTTTCATACTTTCATTGACAAAGCAAATCCACCTCTGACCTCAGCCAGGCTTGAACCATTCATATATGATTTCCAAGTTGATTTTTCCATTTTGGTGATTCAGTTCACCTGGAAATATTTTGGAAACATGTTCAAGACTGCAGTCATCAATGTCTCCCACCAACTAACTTATCCCTTAGATTTGTGTAAAATTGTATTTCTGGAAATAACTCAAAAGAGAGCCTTATTGTCTTATGGAAATAGGTGGTCTCTTATGCGTCTCTCAAATCTGACCTCTCTGTCCATTACTGCTGTCATCCTGGGCCATCTGTAAGCATCATGGCAAAATGACACCTTAAAAGTTAGAAAGTTTTGCTTTAGAGACAAATGACTCCTCCAGACTCACTCAGGCCTCTGGAGTAGACACCACATACTCTTTCTTCGAGGTTCAGATGAACGGACAGGATACGCAGTTGCTGCTCCATGAGGTTGGCCTTCTCCAAACTTCCTGGTGCTGAGGGCACAACCAGCACCCCTTCTTCTCAGCCTGTGTAAACAGAAACACCACGTGGACTCTGGCCTCTGGGGTCTGGGAAAAATGAAGCAAGCTTGGTGGTTTCTGTTGACTCCTTGGATTCCCTCTCTGCTCCACCTTTACTGTGAGAGACCCTTGCACCGTGGACATGGTGAGATGGTGATGGGAGGGCCTGGAAGTAAAGGCTTTTTCCTTTTCACCGTAACGAATGCTTTCCTTTGGTTTGGTCAGCAGCGAGCAAACGGACTGGAGTGTATGGACCAAAATAGTGGTAATACATCCACTTTTACTCCTTCTTTGAATTGTAAGATTATCTTCTTTCATCTTCTTATAGTTTACTTTTAATCTCTTTGTCTTTTTATCTTCTTAGTGCTTAGAAAAGTATTTGGCACCACTGGACATACAAAATATCTTTGATGGCCAAATGAAGCTATGCATTCTTATCTCTGCAGATCTAGGTCTACAACCAAAACTGTTCTTGAAAATAGAAACTCGGACTGTATTTCCTTCCTGCTGTTGTAGTGTAGATGCCTTCAGTGTGTCTGTTTGCTTCCAAGATAGGCGGAACACTTGGTTAACCAGCGTTTTGTCTCTGGGTGCCTAAACTTAACCACAGCTGCTCCCTTCGGGGCTGTAGCTGCTCATCAGGGCTCCCGCTTGCCTCTGGCCTCCTCTTGCTGTGACTTCACTTCCTGCAGCTCCACCAGGATCTCCTACTTTGCTCGCTCTTACTTGGTCTTGCTGCTTCAGACAGGCCTACTCTGACTTCCAAGGAACTATGTAACTTTCTGCTCCACATATCATAGCACTTACTACACCTCTAGAATTTTGTACATTTCACACTAGCATCGATACAGGGCCTGCTGCTCATCACAGTTTCCCCAGCATGTGTAACAGCGATCATGGCTGAATAAAAGAATGAATGATAACAACATGCATGTGTTCATCAATGTCGATAATTTACGCCTTTCCTCTTCTTCCATATAGTTGACTCTACAACCCTTTTGTTAGTCCCTCTGGCCACACTGAATTTCTGAATTCTCATTTTCTCAGACAGAAGAGGTAAGTGAGGATGAACATAGGATTCGAAGACATAAAACCTCTTTTCTTGTTAGTGACTAAAATAATTTTGAGTCTCTATATGTCTTCCAGCTGGGTCTTCCTACCTGGAAGACGTAGAAGACCCTGTGCAGTGATTTCGAATGCAAATTACCTTTAACTTTGTATGTGGTTGGCAAACTAAGGGTTAGTCTTTACAAAGTATACTTGATAATTGAAGACATTTTGAATATGGTTTAGATTACAGTGTTCCCTGAAGGCCTCATTTTTATTGCTGGTTTCATTAGCATTTGGCAAATGTGTCCCTATATTAAACTCTGTGAAAGCAGTTCTAAAGGAATTGCCGTGCCTCCAAAGCCCACATTAATATTTTCTTAGGAGAAGAAATTATTGGCCACATTTAACAAATCACCATCTCTAATCTACATTTCTAGTGATCTTTAGCTATTTTAGAGCACCTTAAAAAAATAAGAATCTGAAACATCTCTTGAGTGTTATTATATAGAGCTCCTTTTCACCATTTGCAGATGAGAGTGAGTGGGGAGACGGGGAGATGAAGATGGTGGGAGAAAGGTTGGAAAAAAGAAAAGGAGCAGCAGGGGAATGGGGAGGAGAAGAGATTTTTCCCATATTTTTGTTAGCTTGCCAGCTATCTTACCTGACATTCTAAGTCCACTTTCAAACTGCTATGGAAATTTATCAGTAATTGAGTTTGTAGGAAGATTTGGAGAGGAAAGAATTTCCTCAAGGCTCTGAGGCTTCAGGATAATCACAGAGAAATTTAGAGGGTTATTGCCAAGACTAAGGCTCAATTATGATATGTGACAGTAGAGGAATAATCCTTGAGTAAATTCCAAAAGAGCTTCATAGTGAGCCCATCACAGTGGAAGAAATTTTGCAGTTATTTATTCCTCTAGGCTGAAAGGATTATCTACCTGGAAGTCTTTGAAAGTACAGATCTGTATAAGAATGCACATTCATGCACACGCACACACACTCACACACACACACAAAACTAACATTTATTAATCTCATCAACCAAACGCAATATTTATCCTTAAGGGAAAGAAACACAGGGGGACATATTTTGATTGGTGAGACTGTTTTATGATGGTTATTTAGACTCAAGCAAAACTCTCTTTGTTAATAATAAATTATTGAGCCGGGCGCGGTGGCTCACACCTGTAATCCCAGCACTTGGGAGGTAGAGACAGGAGGATTGCTGAGTTCGAAGCTTGCCTAGGCTACATAGTGAGCTCAGAGCCAGCCTGAACTACAAAGCGAGACCCTGTCTCAAAAAAAATAATAATAATAAATTATTGAAAGGACATTAGTGACACCTAGAATAGAAGAAGCGTCAACTAATCAGGTGTTCAGGACCAAAACTAGAGGTCTGGGAATTTGGGCTATATGATTACTTCCCTGATCCTCAGTTTCCTCATTTGGAGACTAGAAGATTATATATATATATATGTATATATATATATATATACATATATATATGCATATACATACATATATATATATATTTTTGGGAGGTACGAAAGATTAAATTTAGGGCCTTGTGCATACGCAGCAGGAACAGCGCCACTGAGCTAAATACCCCCTCCCATTTTAGGAGATACACTTATTACTGAGCTTATTAATTTGTTGTAAGGCTAAAATAGATTGATACTTGCATCATACTAAATAGATTTATGTATAATTCAGTAAAAGTTAACACTTACTCTGAATGCAGAATGTCCCCAGGAGTTTGCCAAGGAAAAATTCAAAGGCAAGGTTGTAGTGGTTTGCACCAGAGACATGGCGATGGAGGAAATCAGAGATGAGCAGGCTCTGAACTTGTACAGAAGGTAGAACTCCAACTGTTGGCTAATGGATTAAATGTGAAACATAAGAAAAAGAAAGAGTCATGTCATAGTTCCATACCAGAGCAAATGGAAAGTTGGAGGTTGCTATTTGTTGCAAAGGAGGAGTTGGGGCAGATAAAAGAATCTGATTTTGGAATGCTTTGTTGGATTATTAAATTTAATAATCATAAAGCTTAGCGCTATGAGTATTGGACTTCTAAGGACAGATGTCAAGAAGTCTTTTGGACATAGGAATCCACAGTGCATGAAGGAAGGTCTGAGCTTGAAAGATCAGTACACAGTAGCAAGCAAGGAAACTAGGTGTAGTCATTTAAGTGAGTTCCTAACTACTTTCAAGGCATAACTAAGGGGAGTTAAGTTTCTCTGACATTACTAGTTCTAGCCACAGCTTCAACTGGTTTGGCTTCTTTGGCTAGTAGGTAGTCTAAATCTTTATTTCAAAAGTCTCTGTGTGTAGTAGTTTTGCTGCAGTCACCGCTGACCTTTCTTACTGTTCTATGGTAGATCAAGGTGACCCAAGGGTCTTCCTGGTTGGATAGACTGGTTAGTTCACCAATGGGGAAGTTGGGAAAGTGAGGCCAGAGGAAAGGACTTTGAGGGGAGATGTGTCAGGAGTGGACAAAGGTGAAGAAAATAATAAAGTTATATTCTAAAGACAGGTTTTGTCTTCTTCCCAGATCTTTACCTAGCACCTACCTCCACCAACCTGAAATGATCACAAACACACCCAGCATCATCCTCCCTTCTCCCCATGCTCAGGGGAGGCCCTGCTCTGGGAATGGCAGGTAGACCTGCCTTTCCTTCTTCCATTTCAGCAGCACACAAGGTCAAATGTGCTGCTCATGGATTTGTCTGCTATTAATTTTCATTACCCAGAGTCATTTAATGGAACCTGTCCCAGGGTAGTTTTCTGTTCAGTGTTTATTACCACCATCTGACTAATTATTAAAAAGCAAGCAAGCATCAATTAGCTCCAGACATGTACATGACAGTTATACTGGGGAGACACGACAGGGTTGAGCAGCACACCCCCTTGGAGTGCATAATAGTCTGGCAGAAACCAGTCCTCTCTGCATAGCAACAAATGTGTCTAATTGACTTCATGGGAACTAAGTTCCTCATGTCAAAACATCTGGGTACAACTTTATGGGCATTTATACAACTCTCTGGCTCTGGAGAGGCTTGGGGTTGGTGGAGAGCTGTGTTCTGACTGGGTTTAATCAAGCTCCCTGCTCTTTATTCTTACTTGTTTTCATTCCTTTACACATGATGTTCTTCTCTGTAACTCAAAGTCAACCCACCTGTTGTGGTTAGAAATGTACTCTCTCCCCACATGGTATGACCCCTGTGCTTGCTCTGCCTGATTGACTTCCTGGCTGTTCCATTGTCAGGACAGCAGGGCCAGATTAGACACTTGCCCTGTGCTCTTTGATTGTTGTTTAGCTGAAAACTGTGTACATATCCTTTATCTCTTTGTCTGCATGTCACCAGTTTAATGTCACTTTTAATGAATTTCCTTACAAGTCAGCAGTTTCATACGGTGCTTTCCTACTTCCTATCTCTGCAACAGCACTTAACAGTTTTATGCTCTAATTTAACTGTTTACATGTCTGTCTTTACAATCAGCATGTGAGCTGCTTAGGTTAAGAGAATATGTGGGCCTGATATGAGACCTAAATTTCCAGTTCATTAGCCATTCAGAGAATGTTTTTCATGTTAATGAGCTGATTTTCACTTGGTCAGCTAAAATAAATAGGTTAGAAAATATGGTCAAGTTAAATTTTTTGCTCATTATCATTGGTACTCTGTTTGCTAACTAATAAGAAGGATTGGTAGGTTTTGTTTTCCTCCTAGGTTTGGAGCAGAATCCTGGGCAGCACCTGCAATATAGAATAATGCACTGGCTCTGGTGTTGCCAGAAAACCACTGCATCCCCTGGGGGGCAGCCCCTGAGTGGGATTCATTAGGAATACAGATCCTTTGCCTTTTTCTTTTTTTGAGACAGGGTCTGGCTTTGTAGTTCAGGCTGGCCCTGAGCTCACTATGTAGCCCAGGCAAGCCTCGAATTCACAGCAATCCTCCTGCCTCTGCCTCCCGAGTGCTGGGATTACAGGTACAAACTCTAGCTATACCACTATCAGGTCAGGGTCTACTGGCAGGAAATATGCTTTGAAGTGTAAAATGTTGGATCCAGGGTACTGGGAAAAGACATCAGAAGTACATATGAGAAGCAGAAAAAGTTTTAACATCCCTAAAATATAAAGGACTGCATCTTTTGTGGAATCTTCATGGGAAAGAACAAGGCTTGCATGGCATCAGATGCCAGTTGCCTAGGGTGGTGAGAGGAGGCAGTGTATGCGAAGTGTATTATCATCCTGCCATGATGAACTGGGTGTCTTAATCAACATGTTATTTTCTCACAGTCCTGGAGACCAGAAGTGTGAAATCAGGATGCTGCATATTCATACCCTCTCTGCGGCCCAGGGCTGGAGCTGTTCCCTGCCTCTCTTCTAGTGTCTGGTACCTTAGGTTGTCTTTAGTTTCAACATACATCACTCAAACCTCCACTTTCGGATGACACTCAGAGTGTCTTCACATCCTTTTCTCTCTGTGTGTGTCTACCTCTGTGTTCAAACTTTCCCTTTTATAAAGACACCAGTCATACTGGATTAGGGCCCACTCTAATGATCTCATGTTAATTTGCTTAATTTTCTCATGGTTCTTTTTCTAAATAAGGTCATCTTTGGAGATATTGGGTGTTTGAACTTGCACATATCTTTTTAGGGGAGACAAAATTAGACCATGCTGGTGCCCATAGAAGGAGAGCAGGTTATAAAGATGAGAGAAAGCAGGAACACAGTGTAGTCCCTTGCGGACACAGCTCAAGGTCAAAGGCACCAATGCTTCTTGCTCCACATAGGGCTCTCTCCTCCAGCTGAGATTTGATAGCCCCAGGTGAGTGGGCCTTGGCAGTGTTAGACAGCCTTTCTCTGTTTTTTCCTGCCTCACCGAGCTGCTGTGCATTCTGGATCAGCCCGTTGCAGGCCCCGGCTTCCCCTCCCCACTGTGGGCGGCGCACGGAGCAGAGACCACCGCATGGAGGCTCAGGGCCGTGAAGGGAACCTTCTACTCTGCAAGCCTTGGTTTTCTCATATGTAGAAAAGAATGGCTCCAAGGTCCTGGGGTGTTGCCTAGCGTAAACTCTGAAAGCAGCACAGTCCCCCGAAGCATCTGAATTGACGATGGTCAACCTGACGGTGACTTAAGTTTGCTCTCTGCACGTCCTTGGTGCCCATGTGAGTTTTTTGTTGATGTTTTGTTTTTTTCAGTGCTGGAGATGGAACTCGGGGTCTCCACCCAGAGCTACATTCCTAGCCATTTTTATACATGGATTTGTTCACTTTTGAGAGAAGGTCTTGCAAGATTGTCTAGGCCTTTGGACTTGAATTTGGGCTCTTTCTGCCTCATCGTACCAGAATGCTGCAATAACAGGTATGTGCTGGTGCGACCTGTTTCACAGAAGATCTTTAAGGGGTACTGAGGTCTGACATTAAAGCCCACGGTATAATGCACTTAGGAGTGAGTGAAATGTAATAGCTTCTCCGGAGTGTTTCTAGGAAGCCCGGGAGTCCTTGGAGAGTAACTAGGTGGTGCAGATGGCTGGTAGAAGTAGACATTTGCAGTATTCACCAGTATTCTTTTCCCTTGAGGCCCCTGCCTTGTGATGATTTGTTGTGAGCATGGAGAATGGAGATTGGATTCTGGATCCTTCCTTTTGCCTCTTGTGTGGAGGTAATCAACTCTCCTGATGAACCTTTTCTTTTTTTAAATTTTTTATAAAAGTAAATCAAGATTTCTGGACATCTTCATTTCTGCAGAATTAGCTGCTGCCTTCTCCAAAGTCTTTGACCCGCTGGTAAGAGCCATCTGGTACTAAGCCATTTTATCACTTGAGCACAGCATGATTTTGCTGCTGCTAAAATTCCAGGCCTTGCTGAGCAAGGTAGTGATTCTCAGCGGCAGCCAGTGACAGGAAGCCCACATCCAGCATGTGAAGAGGCCTGTGGAGCCAGTCCTTTCCCCTCTCCTGTCACCATCCATTCTTCCCTCATGTCTCCCTGCACCACTGTCAGCCATTTTTTTCAAGCTAATTTTCAGTCAGCAAATTGGAGCTAATTCTGACTGTTCACCATTGTGGTCCTGCACAGAGCGGAGGGGGTAGCTGTTTTTCCTAGGAGGTATAGCAGAGCAATAGCACTGACTTTGGAATCCTGAGTTTGACTCTGTGACTCAGTTAACTATGTATCTTCCCATAAATTTCTCAAACTCTCTGAGAAAATAATCTAAGTTCCCAATCTAAAATGATAATAGTATAGTTATTGTGATGATCAAAAGAAAAAAACATAAAATGTGAAATGTCTATGTAAAAGGACTCACTTTTGTACTAAAGGACTTGCTTTTATACTAACTTAATGATTTAAAGCCTTGCCTACAGCTGCCCCATTATCTCAGTTGTTGAAATCTGCCTCTTACCTTGTTATATACAATAGGATTATTATGATCAACAGCCCACAGCTAAAGGCCCAGCTGCTGAAAAAGGCTCTGAGCTCTAGCCGTGCACCAGCAAGAACAAAGGTTCAGACTGTTGATTCGCTTGAGGAGTCACTGACTCAGACAAGTCTAAGCTTCCTTGTGGCAGCCATTTTTAAAAGGCCTACAAGCCCCGAGGCTGCTCTGGTCACGTGATCATTGGCCATTTCTAGCTGCTGACTCTTTGTCTCTGTATAAAACCCTCCTCTACAAAGGTTGGCCCTCAAATGGCAAAGACAAGGGCAGGGTGAGAAATTGGAATGATGAAGGAATCCTAAAGAGGGAGCCTTTGGACTGCCTCAGTGCTGCTTCTATCCTCTGGAGTATTAGGCTACATTAAACTGGTCAAGTTGGAGAAACCTGAATTATTATTATCATGGCTTCTACAAGAAACAGGAGCAACAACCCATCTGTAGTGCAGAAGGTCTGCCTTTGTCTCCCAGAGCGCGAATTAACCCTTTCATAGAGGCCCTGGCTCCAAGGGTGGCTTCCTCAGAACATACTCCAAGAGGAGGCAAATGGGGACACGCCCTGTTCTACGGCTTCCTTACCACTCTGCCGTCTGTATGCAGCTTTCCTCACTGAAATACTATCAGCAGAAAGCAGGTGTACAATGGCCGAGTCTGGGTGCACAAAGTGCTGCTATAATTGGGCTTTAGTTCTCGTGGGTTTGACCTACTTGCCATTTTTGTTATTCTTGCTGTGGCTGTTTAACTAGTTTATAATTATTTTTCTTTCCTGGTTTCTTCTTCCTTCCTCAAGATCTGTTATCTTCTAATTTTATTAATTAGCTCATTTTCTCCTCCTAGATTTGATTTGCTCCATTTTTATGTAGTAATCTAACTTTCAGATCAATCTGTCCTGTCGATAGTGCGTGAGACAGTTTGTTTAGGAATCCCCAGTAAATGAGGAGAAAGGCAGTGATGAGATGGGAGTTTCATACCAGGCAGCTAGAGCTGAGTGGGGTTCATCCTGTGGCTTAGATGATATCCTGCAAAGGCTGTGTACAGAAGGCTTTGTTTCCAACCTGTGGCACTTTTGGAAGAAAGGAACCTTTAAGAGGTGGGACATAGTGGGAGGTTTTCCGGTCACTGAGAGAAGTTTGCCATCACTGAGGGTGTACTCTTGAAGGGATGTGAGGGCCATAGTTCCTTCCTCATCTGTTCTTTTCATGTCCCAGCCAAGAGCCAAGAGGTAAGAAGCTTTGGCCTATGACTGCTCCGGCCATGTTGTGCTGTATTGCTACAAGACCAAAGCCATGGACCCATCTCAATACAGACTGAAATTTCCCCAAACAGGAACCCAGATAAATATCTTCTCCTCATTTTTTTAAGTTGAGTTACCTCAGTTAATTGTTATAGTACCAGAAAACTGATAATACAGATGGCTACTGCTGTTATAGCTGTACTAGATACAAAGAGGGGACAGGAAAACAGTAGGAAATTAAGATCATATATGTCATCCCAGGAAATGGAGAGCAGGAAATACTGTTTTGTTTCCTACTTGATAACCTCCCCATTGTTTCTCCAAGCCTGAGCATCAGGGCTTTTTCCTAGTTATGGAGCTATGCTAGGACATAGGAAGAGTTGACATAGCATCCTGTAAATTCTAAAGATAAATGTTAAGCTTTTGTGTGAGTGCACATACACGTATCCATACACACATACACATGTATGTGGCAGGGGGAGGATTGGGCAGGATGACAGCAGGAATTTGAAACCGCCTGGCCATTACTGTGCCTGGCATTCTGAGGTCTCCACCCACCCTACCCAGCTAACCCGGTCCAGACTATATTTGGACTGTGTAAATAATTGATATTTCTGCTATTTCCTTCCTTTTCTCTGTTATCATCACTCTCTTTCCCCTGCAAGAGCTGTGCAGCACAGAGAATTAGCTCTGTTCTATCAGAAGAAATGAAGAGACTTAGTAATGGTGCTGGAATTATGTGAGGTGAGTTATAAAAATATATCAACATGTTTAAATAAAAAAACTACTACAGTAAAAGTGATTTGTTGGAAAATGGAGATGCTTTGAAAACATAATGTTATGTGAAATAACTCAGAAACACAGGCTTAAATGTCAGATGGGTCCTCTTATATGAGAAATGCAAAGTATGAGTAAAGAGTGAAAAAAAGCTAGATATAGGAAATGGAGAGATAAACCTTTCTCAAAGGGGAAAGAGATCAAGAGACGAGAGGGGGAGGCATGGGAAAAAAAACAATGAAAAAAAGAGTTAAAATGTGTTATGAAAACGTAGCAACTCCACCCAAGTACTGTGAACATCATGTACTTGAAAACAGGTACAGAAAGAGGAGGAGAGAAAGAAGGGGATGGAGGAGGTGAGGGAAAGAAAATAGGATAAAAAGAGGAAGTGAGATGTAAACATTGTGTTCTGTAAACATGTACTAATAAAAATTTTAAAAGACACTTTCACATTAATTCTGCTCAAACTACTAGGAAGAAAATAGAGTTAATTATATTCAAAAGACTATTTTAAAATGTCAAAAGATGCCATAAAACAGGAAAAATAGAATAGTGAAATCGTGGAGGTTTTCTGGCTTGAACACTTAAAGTAGTTTTCACTGCTGCCCAAATTTCACTTGGAATTTAAAATCACCCACTGGTCCCAGTTGGCCCGTCCAACTTGGCTGGATCCAAATAATCTAATCCCAACCCTTTGTCTGACAGATACAAAAACCGAGAAGCAGAGCCTCTAAAAGATGTCTTGCTCTGACACAGTAGTTAATAGTGCAGTTGAAATTGGCAGCAAAATTTTCCATGACAATATATTTGCAAAAAATTATTTTAAAAAATCTTGAAACAGTGTATTTGCTCACAGAAGTGTGTGTGTTTAAGGGTGCATGTTTTCATTTCCGTGTGATGCTGTGTTGATTGCTACTTTCTTCTTCTCAAAGTGTATTTATAAGACTTGATTTGTCTGAGTAATGAGGCAAATTTAATAGCTCATGTGACTAGGGAGTCAGGGACTATTTCTCCTTAATTCAATTGCTTGACCTTGTTTTTCTCTGAAAAATTGGCTTCATTTTCTCCCGTTGAAGATAAGCTTCCTCTGATCAGGAAACATGGTTGATGGCATCTTCCGGTCTTTGCACCAGTTCTGTAATCCTAGGAAAAAGACAGTTTCTCCATAAAAAACCTAATTGGCTTCTCTTGGATGATATGATCCATTTGGGTTCGTAGCTGGGTCCATGAGAGGGGGACATGTGGACATGTCCTCCCTACTGTGGAGGGTCCAGCTGCCTGGTAGGTACTCTGGATAATAATTTACAGAGTCAAAGAACACTTAGTCTACAAATAAACATTCAGAAAACATGACTACGTTTTCATTTCTCACCATTGTATTGGTTGTTCACATCTTTAAAAGGGTTGTTGACAGTGGCCTTTGCCACTCGTGGTTATGAATTAGTACCTCAGGAATAAGCACTATGTCTTTATTAGGTTTCTTGTTTCTTAATTTCCCACCACCTGCTCTGTCATGTCACCTCTGTCGACATCCAAACTGGCATTGACTTGTGGGTATTTCAGGTTGACATGTCTCATCTGAAAGATACTTTGTGGTTCCAAATAGAGTTATATAGATTATGCTCATTTTAAGCCATGATGAAGATGTGAATAAATCTTGTTTCCTGAGGGATACTTTTGGGAAAATTCCCGAATCCTCTGACAGCAGTGGAAGCAAGAGCAGTAGCCAATTAAAGCCAAGTTTTCCATCCGGGCACATGGTAAAGTAGAGGCGAGGGAGAGCTAGAGGAGAAGTTAATCATGGTAGAAGATGCCCCTGGGGTCATCTTCCTGATGAGGCCCTGGCATAAATGTGGACACTGGTGTTGCTGAACCAACGGAAGCCTAGCCTGGCATCTATAAGGATGGGTGGCAGTACGAGTTAAAGCTGGAGGTGCTTTGCTTTGGAAAGAGACATCTATATGGGGTGAGGACATGAAGAAAAAGAGTCACTGTTTACCCATCAACTTACTCCCATGTTAACGTTCCACGTAGGTTTTCTTTGGGCACTTTACTGTTCACGAAATGTCACATTTCCCATCTAAAATGTTTGATAACTGGCCGGAGATTTAGCTCAGTGGTTCTGATGCCTGCCTTGCAAACACAAGGTCCTGAGTTTGATCCCGGTAACCACATACAACAATGGTGGGTAACCACATACAACTCACGCCCACCAGCCATCAATGCCACATACCACAGTGCCGGGCATGGTGGCTCATGCCTATAATCCCCAGCACTCGGGAGGCAGAGGCAGGAGGATTGCTGAGTTCCAGGCTTGCCTGGGCTACATAGTGAGCTCAGGGCCAGCCTGAACTACAAAGCGAGACCCTGTCTCAAAAAAAAAAAAAAAAAAAAACCCACAAAAAACTTTTGATAACCACCACTGGGAAAACCAAGAAGTACCTGAGTTGTGAGTACAAGAAATATGGTGAATAGTTTTCTGAGAGGCTGTAGAAATCCTTCCCTGGGAACCGGAGTGAGAGGAGAACATCTCAATCCATGCAAGGGCAGGAGGTGGAAACGGTGCAGCTCCTATCATCCTCCATGGAAGATGTGAGACATGAGCTATGTTCGTCTTGAGTTATTTGCATGACAAATACTACTATGACATCTTTGTCAGAAGACATGCTGCTAATATATACAACTAAATGAGTGTTTTTGAGCGTGTCAGGGATGTAAGTGAATAATAGATCTGATAATAACATGAGGTGATGAAGCATTTACATGAGGATGACTTTATTGGATCACACAAAGCTGTGAACTAGGCAAGTGTTATCCTAATTCCGGTTTTACAGGTGAGCGGGGAGCAGTGACGCGGAGTGGGTAAGTGTTTAATGCTGCCTCTGCAAGCAGAGCCTAAGAACTACTTACCCCTTCCCGTGTTGAGAGTTCTAGGACCATTACACAGCAGAACACCCAACACCAGGCGACGACGACATTGCTCCCACCTGGCAAAGCTGAGGCGGTCTAGCTGCTTGGGAAAATCCTCACTGTGCCATCCATAAAAACGTCTGCCAGATAAAATTCAAGCAGACCCACAAGCAAAAGAATTATTTTGATTCAGTGTTCCTTTGTTGTCGCCACTGTTGATATCGATATGGCAAATTGCACAGTACGAAAGGCAACAGTGAAAAAAAATTTCTGTGTTTTGTTCGCCTGACGCTTTGTCTTTCATTCCAGCCTTGAGACGTTATTCTCAAAACTTTCTGATGAAGGCAGAAACACTCTCTATATCCAAACACATCTCTCCACAACCCTCTTCTCAAGATTTTATTGCACAAATGGTGACATATTGAATTCCATACCTTTTAATATACCTTGGGAGCTCTTTCATATCTTTCTGGAAAAACTGAACTTACTCTCTATTAGGAGTTGCTTAGTTTTTCATTGAAAGGACTAACATAATTTATTTATGAACGTTTTAGTTTCCACAAAAATGTTGACTCAGACATTTTAAATCTCTGTGTATCTATCTATGCAAACATATCCTGCGGAGAAAAATTATTGAGCAGTGTAAATGCTGTTATCAAAAAGTCTGTGCATTTAAAAAAATATGTTGCCAAATGGGCATTCAAATGTAGTAAGCTAAGTTTGCTCTTACCAGTTATGAATAAGAGAAACTCTTCTTTATCATTGTGATATTTAACCAATTTTTTAACACTGGGTGAAAATTTTTCATTTGTATTTTTTATATTTAGAGCCTGTATATATTATCTCTTTTATAGCATTGCGAATATACTTGTCATTATTAACCTACACAATTAAAATGATTAAAATTATTTTAAATACAAATTTATATATTTTAATATATTGAAGCTTTCCTTATATTATCTGTTTCTGTCCTGTCCATTTTTCTCTAGGCTTGGTGCTCTTTTCTTTCTTGGTTTGTAAGAGCTTTTTACAATCATGTTTATAATATATGTATTTTCCTGGTTTTTAATTTTCATATAACTTACATAATTTTTTCATGTATATTTAAATTTCTGTATAATACAGGTTACCAATTTACATCTTCAAAGCATTTGATGTTTTAGAAAATACTAACTTTTTATCATCTTTCATTTTCATGCTTTAATTTTATTTTCACTTAAATCCTTTATCTATCTGAAATAAGATTTGTCATAAGCACTTAGACAAAGATTTAATAAAGCTTTCCTAGGTATAGAGTTGTCCAAAGTCCATTAAATAATCATTTTTACAAAATGCTACAAAAATGTTACAAAAGTGCATATGCACTTGAGTCTATCCATTTTTAGACTCTATTTCACTGTTTCCCATGTCAGTCTCACAATTCCTATATATCTCCTAGCTTGTGGTTTGGTAATACATCTTATATACTTAGAATTTCACTTAATAAAACATTTGCCTTTATGTTTTATTACAGAGTTGTAAAATATTTAATTAGACTATCTGGGGAAAGCTATGCCATATACCATTATTATTTACTTTTGAAATATCTGGGACTACTTTATTTTACACTTTCACTTAAATACACATAAAAATACAGAATAGAGTGTGTAGTTCTGGCTACTTAAAAGTTAAGAATGAGTGGCATAGCTCATTTAAGTCTATGTAAATGTTGTGGGGCTTTGTAAATTCCTCAGTTTTTAAAAACTTCCTTTATTAACAAGAAGTACACATAGAAAAAAAGTAGGATGATAAAAAAATTTTATCACAACGGGAACATTCTTCCAAAACTTCTCCCAGGTCATGAGCAGAAGTGCACCGGCATTCCTGACAGCACACTGCTTCCATCACCAGCGTTTCTGATCTCATGCTGTTTCTCTACATCTCTTCCCAGTGGCCACTCATCAGTCCTTTGTACTCAGCCTCCTATTCGTGAGGTCCATCAAGTGGTTGTGAACAGTGATAGCTTGTTCATCTTCATTTCTATATTGTATTTATCCAGGAACTACTATTGAACCGTTCTATTGTATGTTGAGTTTTCTTCTGGTTTGGGTCAGAGTGTGTGTATGTTTTTGGTGCAGTTCACATCCAATTCTGTCGCATAACTCAGGGTGAAAATGTTGGGGAGGAGGATATCCATAAATTAGTAGGTGACACTGAGTGGTAATTTATGCTCATCAGTAAAGCATAGGTTATAATCATTCATGTTCTCACCAACACTTGAAATTTGTCCAGTTTTAAAATTTGGGTATTTTTCTGGGTATTTTGTTTTTACTGTTTGTTTTTAATATGGACTTTCCTATATCTTAAAATAGTTAAGTACTTCATATTTTTAAAAAATTCTTACAGAGATATGTATTCAGTTCTCTTGTGTTTTTTTCTGATATGATTTTTTCCTATATATATGATTTATAATAGTTTTTAAGGATTTTTTTAAATTGAATTCTTTATTGGTACATTTTATATACAGCTCACAATCGCACTCAACACTGGGGAATATGTACCAGTATATGACATGAGTTAATTCTCATCTTTATCCATATCTCTACCCACCCCACAACCCTTCACCCCCTATATACACGTGCTTTCTTTTTCTTTTTAAATCATATTTATTCTTTCCCCTCATTACTTTCTCCTGCCACATTCCCTTTGAATATTTCCTATTTCATAAAATCTATCAAATTCTAGAACTCATTTACATCTACAGGTTCTCATACCAGAGAAAAGATATGGTATTTACATATCTGTGACCTATTTATTTCACTAATCAGTATGTTCTCAAGGTGTGTCCATTTGCACATAAATGATGGAAACTTGTCATTCTTTATGGCAGAGTAATACTCCATTTTATATTAAACACACACACACACACACACACACACACATCTTCTTTATCCAGTCTCCAGTTGATGGGCATCTGGGTTATTTCCAAGATTGGGCTATGACAAACTGAGCTGCTATGAATATGGGTCCACATATGTTTTTATGATATGATTCTTTCAATTCTTTCACGTATATTCCTAGCAGGGGAATAGCAGGGTCAAATGGGGCCTCTAATCCTAGTTCTTTTTAGACATTCCACACTGACCTCCATAATGGTTGCACAAGTCTACAATCCCACCAACGGTGAGGAAGGGCTCCTTTCTCCCCACGGCCTCACCAGGATTTATTGCTAGTTAATTTCACAATAGCAGCCATTCTTTGTGGAGTGAGATGAAATCTCAGTGTTGTTTTCATCTGCATCTCTCAAACGACCAGTGATGTTGAGCATTTCTTCCATAACAGTTTTTAAACAGTTTATATATTTCTTGTTTAGGTTATTTGTATATTTTTCATTTCCATTTCTTATGACCTGTTTCAGTTTCTCATGATTTTGGTTCTTCTAGGGGGAGAAAGTCTCCCTGAAGCTTTCCTGATCTTGCCATGGATATAAAAATTTGTTTTCAACTTTCAGTAAATAAGAGGAAACTCTTATGAACATTTTTCTTTATTGAGTTTATTAGTGGATTTTAGCTAAATATTATGATTACATTCATCATTGAGAACTTTTACCTGTACATGACATGTCTTGATTCTTTTTCCCGTTTCCTTGCCTCCCTTCAACTCTTCTACCCCTCCCCCCATACACATAACCTTTGTAACCATTTTTCCTGTTTACCATCAAAGTTTTCCTTTCCTTTCTTTGCTTTCCCCTGAGGGGCAGGGGAAAGAGGAAACTCTTGCTAGTGACATATTTTTCTTGTTCAAGTCCTAAACTTTTAATATTGTTCTCACCTGGCCTGTTGCTTTAACGTGAATATTGCTCAATGGAGATACCATTAAGAGTTAACAATGTTAATGCTGAATTGCCAGCAGATTCTGCCACAAAGAAAGATCTAGATCTTACCAAAAGAAATGTCTAGTCACTTCTGGACTCTTTTGAAATTATATTCCTCAGTCTCCAGAATGAAGTAATTCCTTAGAATGGAAAACACAAGAACTCTTGTATCCATAATTTATGAGAGTGACAGATCTTTCCTGTTTATAAATTCTATTCTCACCTTCCAACTCCATTTCCTTGACAGTGTTCTGACCATCAGAACATATATTATGTTACAGTAAGCCATCGACATTCTGTCCTATTCTTTTAAACTCCTTTCTGCCTATGTTTCTCCTCTGATGACTCCATATCTCTGGAACTTAGTATTTATTTTCGCCCTATTAGTTTCTCAAGTATCTGCAACTCTTTCTGATTCCGTGTCTCCACCAGTGTATGGCAAATGCTGGGTGTGCTAGTTTGCTGCAGTCATATTTTATTAACATCATGATCATTTGTCCAAGTCATTATTTGAACAAATAATTTTTAGTATAAGTTTGTTCTGTGCAATGTTTGGTGGTGCTAAAAATTATTTGGGAATACTAATTTTTTTTTTAAATCTGGAATTCAGTTTTAACTGGATATCCCATATTTTGCTTTGTAGAATGTGACCACTCTACTTGGTGAACTTTTGAAAAATAACCATAGTTAAGTTTCATTATCTGCTCCTGGGAAATCATGTTTATGTAATTGACTTATGGTGGGTCTTGAGCAAAAAGCTTGTATTAAATACAAATTAGGTTACTAAAGTGTGGGTTGTGTTCTTGCTATGATTTCTTGAAACTGAAAATTTCCTCAATTACCTGATCTACTACTATGATTTCATTCAGTTTTCAGATCTGACTTTCTCTATGCTTTCTAGTTATCCATCCATCCATCCATCCATCCATCCATCCATCCATCCATCCATCCATCCATCCAACCAATACATGAGCTCCAATCCTAAACAAAGCACAGGCTGTTAAGGCTTTTGATTAATTACCTGATCATATTCTGCAGAACAAATACAACAATTTAGTAATACCCTGACCTGAGGAAAAAAAATCAAGAAAGACTTTTATACTCTGATAGATGAGAAAAAAAGTAAGTCATATCTTCTTTGGGTTCTTAAACTTTCTATTCAATTTTAATCAATTATGTAAAGGCAATATTTTGTTAAATGTTTCTAATTATCCATAGATATACAGGAAATGCTTTATTCTGGTCAGAGTAGATTTAGCCCTAAATTCTTACATGGCCTTTTAGATGTAAAGAATTACACTTAAAGTACTCTGGCAATTAAACACATTATTCCTCAAAGATTCTCTTATGCAATGTGTATGTGATCATTCATCATCTTGTCAGCTGGAGGAAATTAAACCCAACTTTGAACAATGACTTGCTCTGGATTGCTCATCATAAACATATTACGACAATGTCATTACAATGGACCATGACAACATACAAGTTTCCTTGGGTTATTAAATGACCCTGAAACTTTTCTAGAAGTTCATCAAAGATTTCTGTAAAAAAAAGTTCCACAAAATAATAACTTAGTAAGTTTTGTGATGACAATAAACATGTTGTTTAACATGCTGACCTATTGCAATAAAAATATAGAAGAAGAAACATTATACCACAATGATATATGCACAACCATGTTTATTGCAGCACAGTTTGTAATAATGAACTCTTGGAAACAACTTAAATGCTCATTTATCCAAGAATGAGTAAAAGATATGTGGTTTTTTTTATACAATAGAGTGCTACTTAGTCATAAAGATAAACTTGAAATATTTATAGCTAAATGGATGCAATTCGAGACTATACTCTTAAGTGAAAAAACCCAGACACCTATGTGTAGATATCACACTGTCTCTCTGGAGTAAAAAACTGAAAGGCCAAATAAGAACTAAAACGTGAAATAGATAATATGAAATAGGAAGAAAATGTTCAAAAGAAAAGGGAAACTGTGAAAAGGGGAGGGCAGAAAAGAAAAGGAAAGGGAATAAAACAAAAAAAAGAAGGAAAAGATGGAAATAAAGCTTTTGAAAATAAGGTTATAGAGAAAGAAAGGGATTGGGAGAAAAAGGAATCAAGATTATCACATATAGGTATGAGCAATAAATGTGTTCATTATGTATGTTTAAATTGTGCCACTAAAAGTAATGAAAAACTAATGAAGTATAATTAATTGATTCGTTTCTTTGTACTCAATTTTTCAGAACTACAAGAAAATATAACCAGGAGGGGGATTTAGCTCACAGGTTCTGGTTTCTACCTGGCAAGCATAAGGTCCTGAGTTTGATTCCCAGTACCACACACCACAATGCCAGGCGTGGTGGCTCACGCCTGTAATCCCAGCACTTGGGAGGCAGAGGCAGGAGGATTGTCGAGAGTTCAAGACCATCCTGGGCTACAAAGTGAGTTCAGGGCCAGCCTGAACTACAAAGCAAGATCCTGTCTCTAAAATAAATAAATAAATAAAATAAAATAAAATAAAATATAACAAGGTGGAAAATCAATTTATATGGTCAGCTTACATTAAATTAAAAGCTCTTACACAGATCAAAAATATTGAAAGACCTATAAAAGAATTCACTAGATAAAAAATATTGTCAAGAATGTTATCATGCAATGTCAACATCAGCAGTTTTTTGTAAATACATAGTTGGTTTCTGTGTGAAAAAATACATATACATTTTAGAAAACATGTATTTCAGTTTAAGAAAACAATATATTTGAGTATATAAGCATTTATCAGGTATACGTGGTTGTAGTTATGAACTTATTCTTTTTTTTTTTTTTTGAAGACAGGGTCTTGCTTTGTAGTTCAGGCTGGCTCTGAGCTCACTATGTAGCCCAGGCAAGCCTCGAACTCAGCAATCCTCCTGCCTCTGCCTCCTGAGTGCTGGGATTATAGGTGTGAGCCACCATGCTTGGCACTGTGGTGTGTGGTACTGATTGTTGGTGGGCATCAGTCACCACACCAGGTTTTGTTGTATGTTGGTCCTGAATATCGAACTCAGGACTTGCACCTAGGCAGGTGCAGCAACTGCTGAGCCAGCTCTCCAGCCCAAATCTTCCTATTTTTTTTACATTTTTATCCTATGGGAAAATTAGGCTTATCTACAATGTTTTAACATGTGAGACTTTAAAAAAAATAAACATAATATAGGGATTATTCCTATTATTTCTATGAGAAGTCTCATTTTATAATTGTATAACTTTATAGAACTATGTATTCTCTTTTATGTAAACACATCAGCAACAATAAGCCCAGACACTTAATAACACCATTGGAAAATAACACATCACTAGTGGTGAAGTGATAGGACACAAAGTTGCTAATATAACATATGTAACACTGTAAGGAGGAGGAGAAAAGAGACAGTTTGAGGAGAGGGTCCCTTTGTAGCTGGTACTGTTTGCTTCCAGTTCCACACCTGGATCTTTCCAGAATCAAACTTGTGTCCTGACAACTGCTTAGGTAGCATGGGTACATGTACACCAAGGTCTGGTATTGGCCTGGTCCTTAGGCCAGCTATGCCTTGATTAAGTGAGATTCACACAGTGGGGACTACTTTAATTCTCAGGTTTTTTTTTTAAATGAAACATAGGGATAATAATAGTTAACTCATGTTTCTTTTTTGGGGGGGTGAGGGTTGAATGAGATAATACATATCAAGTGCTTAACAGTGACTGTTTCTTAATAAACATGAGTGGTTGCTATCATTATTGTTTATAAGACAGAAATAAAGCAAAAGTTACTAGGATAGTTGGGAGACACCGTCAGTTGTTTATATCAATATATTAATCTGTCAAATTCCTTCCTTGCTTTTTTTAACTTAAGAAAAATTGTCATTCATTTTATTAAACCCCTTCAGGGTCCAATGCTTGGCCTCACTTTCTTTGACTTTTGTGTCTTCTTAATTGGATCTCTGTGGCTTTTGTTGTTATTCTGCTTTTTTCAATTTCCTTAAAAATGCAGTAAGAATCAACTGAGGAATCACTATGAAAGAAAGCAAACAGAACCAGTCAGGGGTCTGTATCTCCAGGCAGTGAGCATGGACATTTGCTTGACATTATGGGCCAGGTGCTCCTTCAAAGGTTCTGGATTTCTTCACTCCTTTCTTTTTTCTTTTTATAGGAACACCATGGGACAGATGCTATTCTTCTCCTCTTTTTAATGAGGAAGAAACTGAGGCCCAGAGAAAGTCAATAACTTATCTACCTTCACACCAGCTTAGTAAAGCCCAAATCTTGAGTAGTCTGGTTCTAGAGTTTATGTTTGTAACTATAGTGACCTCCAGGAGGAATATTAAGGAACTGGCTGCAATACAGCGACAATTAGACTATCAGGAGTCACTGCAGAAAATATAAAGTGAGACCTAACAGTTTTTTCAGAGGTCACACAGTAGGTCAAGCACAAGTGCATCTTGGGATTACCTCATGTGTTGCATTCCTTCATAGACCTCCCGTCTCAAGTAAAGGGCCTGGTCAACCGCCCTGAAAGCTCTAACATTTTTCCTCTTTCTCCTCTTTTTCCATCTTTCACCAACTCTGAAAGGGACTGATATTGTCTTTGATCTTTTGGAGACATTCCACATATTTGTGTTTTCTAGACCGTAATTTTTGACAATTGTGTGTGTCTTGATAAATAGAACCAACATCTGATTTTGCTCCCATTCAACAGACATGGGCAGTGTGGTAATTTGTTCCTATTGAATGAAAAATTTCTGGGAAGGGATGCTTGAGAGAGAAATCTTGTCAACAGAAGGAGCTTTCTTGGGAATTTAATCTCAAACTTTTCTTCAGAATTTATGGAATGCTGGCTTACCAGGAAAAGTCACTAATATGTAGAGTAAGGATCATGGAGAATTCAATCATGAAAATACAGATTTGCTGCAATCAGTAACAGCAGGAACTGAGATTTTTGCCTCGTTTCTTATCAAACTGTCTCTGAGCATGAGCGCTCTCAGGTTAATTAATGAATAGATTATTTTTGCAGCTTTGGCTCTTGGCTTCTTTGGGACTGGGAGTTCCATACACTTGGAATTTGTTGGCTAGAGTTTTTAAACAGATGGCCACATGCTTTTCTCCCTCTAGGAAACTTGCTTCGTTGTTTGTCCTCTAGTTCTCATGGTAACCAAAGAAGGCTGTTAACAATTTTTGTCACTAAGTATCAGGGCTGTCAGACAGTCACAGCTGTTGGATGAATGCTCCACCTTTTGTTTCATTTTTCTAATTTTTATGGATGGGTTCTTATTAATTTGTTTTTAGGGACATATAGTAAGAAAGTACAGAAGGAATCTTTCATTTTTTTGTATATCCTATTTAATATTTTTTCATTGCTAGAAGAAAACAAAAATTTCTCTGCAATACCAGATCTGTGATGACAAAGGTCAATTTTAACTTCAGATGGAAGGAACATAGCTGGGACTGTGGAAGATTATCTTCACATGTGATAGGTTTCTGCAAATATGCCATTGCATCTTGTTTTCAGCTAGTGGATGAGAAGTAGTCACTGGAATTTAAAAAGGATCTTCCAAGGGACCAACTAGTGGTTGTTCATGAGCTTTCATTAACTGCATATTGGTAGTGTGTCCACTATATTTCTTGAAATATGGCAAAGTGTTATCTGTCCCTAAATATTCATATTCCAGAAAGACCGAGTTAGGATCACACATGTGTGATCATATAGAGTGGTAGTATCCTAGGAGGTATCCAGCATTTAAACGTGATCAATGACTGGGGACAAATTAAAAGATCAAGAATTTATTAGCAAATTTCTGCATTTCATTATATTTTCTTTCTCTGTGGCTAATGAGTACAGAGACCAGGCACACTTGGAAAACTGAAGGTGTCACAGGTGATGGAAACAGTGCAATGCATCTAGTGTCACAGGGGACCTTAGAATGAAACATCCATTTGCAATAAAATAAAATCACTACTGCACTCCACTGTATGTTTGGCTTATAATTATTCTCATCCATGAGTTTACCTACCACAGTCAATGTTCTTTTTATTACCATTATTGTTCTCGTAATCTTGTAACTTTTTTTGTCAAAAGAACAGAGCTATACTGTATATTTGTAAAACCATGAGAAATAAATATATCTTTTCTCCATGGTTATCTGAAAATATTGTAGGTGACATTGGACATGCTGTTTCCAAGGTGACTTCAATGAGGCATGGAAAACCTTATTTATTGTGCTTTCCTTGCAGCTGGTAATCCTGAATAAAATCTTTTCACTGATATGATATTCTATATACCTGATTATCACAATTGTAAGATCTATGCTAACAATGACATAGAATAATGTTTACTGCAGAATTTTGCATCGGATTTGGAAAGAATGACTGACCAGATGTACATGGGGTGACTGTATATGGTTATATAGCCTGGAGGACATTTTATAGCATTGTGACATTTTATGTCAACCTGAGAGCTTGCTTAAAATAGGAGTTACACATAAGTTTAATTTTGACAGACAAAATGATATACACATCATAGGCTTAAACTCTGAAGTCAAAGAGACTTAAATTCAAATTTTGATTATGCCACGTAACTTTATCTTTATTTCAAGTACTTAACTTCTTTATGCTTCATGCTTGCATGTGTAAAAAGGAGTAGAATATACCCCTTTTAAGTTTCTGTGAGCAGCAGGGATATAATCCAATTAAAGTGTTTACTACATTGCCTCATTATTACTAAGCACTCAATAACTTTTGTTAAAGCTAGTAAAATGAAAAGAGCTACAATTCATTTCCTTTAGTCTTTATGTCTTTCAGCATGGACGATGTTGCTGGTGCCTGAGACAAATTTATTAAGACACTTGTCAAAGAGTAGGGAAGGTTTTATTTAAGAAGGGAACTAATGAAATGAGATTTTTGCAGCAAGGAAAATGGACTGAGATCAACTTGGAATAAATAAATGGCAAGTGGGATTTATAGCTGAGGGGTAGGGTAAAGGACAGTGGATGGAAAATTACTAAGAGGAAGCATCTAGTTTAGGGAGGCTTTTGCTAGAACAACTCAACAGTATTCTTGCTGAAGGTAGACCAGGGTGGCAAGATATTGAGGGTGGGGATGAGAAATTCGATTAGACATTAAGGGAGGAAGACTTTTGCTATTGACTAAGCAGAATTTTTGCTAATATTTTACTATGTTCATCAAGGACAGAACCCAATGTCAAGGCCTGGTGAGGAGGAGGGCTCAGAGGAATCCTAGGCAAGTTAGAGCTAAAATGGACCTTTGTCATCAGCATACGAAAGGTGAACACAATCTAGAATATAGACACCAAATAACATTTGCTGAGGGTCTTCTAAATATCAGGCACTGTGGTAGACTCTTAAAAAATTCCTTCACTCAGTTGTGACAACATACTTAAATAGAGGGTAGTGACTCATTAGTTTTTACAGTAAGAAATTGGAGGGTTAGAATAGTGAAGAAAATTTCACAAGATTATCTGTAGAGAGTGAAAGCTGGAATTTTGAACTCAGTTTCTAATTCCAAAGTCATATCTAGGGAGTAGTCCTACCTTGGGTGGGGCCTACTGGCAGTATGGATAAGCCGCATCTTCCCCCAGTACTCAAGGTTTTTGAGCTCAAGATTTCAGTTCTTGAAGGTGCTAATCACCTGCCTTCTGATTTGGATGAATCCGAGACCCACTTATCTCTGCCGTGGCCCCCAACTCACCTTGAAGTCAGTAAGAGAAGCTGCTTGGTAAGAACAAAGGGAGAAAGAGGGCACTGCGGAAGTGTTCGTCTGGTTGTGTGTGCGCATGCGCACGCTCGAACGCGCGCCTCAAATCTGTCATTTAGAAAATATCCAGGAAATATTTTCTTCTCCATCTGGTATTCTGTGCGTGTTTATTCATCTTTTTGTCAGTCATGTTCCTCTTCTTTTACAGACTTCCTCGCTCATCCATCAGGGGAACTATTTTAGGAAATGCTGTGGTCATTTACAACAAGGAACCTTAGGAGAATGTCCGAAAACAAACACAATGTGCAGTCTTTCCGAGGGGAATTTTTAACTGTCTCTTCCTGAGTCAGGGTCAGATCTCTTCAGTGAGGTCTTTTATTTTAGATTTTAATTGTGAGACTCAATATTTCTGTGTCAGTGGCCTTTTCCTGGGACACGTACTATATTTTAATTCAGGACTCTTTAATAATTTGTTATAACATAGGAGAAGCAAACTAATTTCTTCACAACTCCATGGAAAACATAGAATGGGTCAGGAAGATTTCAGAACTTAACTGGGGGATACAGGGTAATAATTTCTCTGGTTCTAATGAATTCTCCCAGTGTTTGGTAAAGAATCTTATTCACAGTAGATACTTAATAAGTACTTGTTAAATGGTTGACTGAATGAAAGAACATCCCTGGACCCATGACAGGGAAAGCTCCGGTTTTCCTTTGTTCAGGTTAGGTAATGGAATCACATTAAAGCTACATAGAAGCTGAGAAGACATGACGAATTAATTTACAAACATTTATATTTCAGTGTTAGGAAATACGGAATGATGAAAACAGTTAAGACAATGATTTTTCAGAATCAACTAGTTTAGGAAATGAAAATGTCACAGATTACATTTGAACAAGATCATACATCACATATAACCTACATGTATGGAAGACACTGCTTCTGATTTTGATAGTAGCATACCATCAGTTATACACATGAGATATATTGTCAGTTCAGCTTTGGCTCGTGAAATATATAATTTTTTGATAAGATTTCAAATTACAACATATCTCAGGCAGCATGCAGGAAAAGTCTTTTATTGTACATTTGTTAGGACACACTGCACAAAGCTTCCAGTTTTTGGTCATTAGATCAATAATATAGAAGTATTTGAAATGATATTATAGTTGAAATCAGCAGTTATATTCACTGGCTGAGAGCACATCTGGTAAAAATAAAACTCTCTGAATTCATTCATTGACAAAATGCACAGTGATCATAAACTAAATTCTTTCAAAATTTGTTTTTCCACAATTAATTCTCATTTATTGGTGATATAGCAGCTGCAGGGAATCTGAATTCTGAGAGCTGGTTTTACATAATAGCAGAAATTTATTCTGTGGACTCACATGATTACAAGAAAGATGTTTACCATTTGAAATCACATATTATAACAATGGTGCTATACAAACATCACAAATATTTGGTGTTTTTGAGTCTTAACAAATATTACGCTGTGGTTATTTCACAGAGAGACTACATTAACAGGCAGTGTAAATCACATATATCTTAAGATTTTAAAAATACATTTTATACAATATGCTTCTCATTTCTCCACTAGCATTTCCTTTGGGTTTTTTTTTTTTTTTACTTTATATTTACAGTCCTTAGGGAAACTGAGTCTCTGGCTCATGCCAAGAAAGTCCATAGGATGGATATTTTCCCACAGGAATATGGCTGAGTGTACATTGAATCACACAGTCAACAAAACAACATGAATTTGTAACAGATTCTTTTTAAAATTCAAATAAAATCTAATTTTTTAAAAGCAGTTTGAACAAAACTATAGTAATCAAAAATTTTATTTACAAAACATTTGAATATATTTTTAAATGGCTAGTTCTTGCTAACTGCACAGATTAAATATCCTCAGTTGACCCAGTCTGTTAACATCTTATACAACATTTCGGACGTTTGATTTAACTTACATGAAATGGTTAGGCAAAAAATTTAGCCATTTCCATGCACTCATGATGCTTTAAGGGGAGCATTTTAATACTTCCCATGTTAGACAACATCTGCTGTTACTGTTGCTACCTTTAATTGAAGAAATCAGCAGAAATTCCCAAAATGCATAGTGCAGTATAAGAAAAAGTGATGTTTCCCATAAAATGTTCGAATTCAAATCTAGCTTTATGCCTTGACCCAAGCAGCCGAACCTCTCCTATTCAAGGCTTCTGTGTAATACATTGGCTTTAAAAATATTTCCTTGGTCCTTAGAAATACAAAATATTAATTTTCAAAAGATAGAGGATGATAGGGTAAGCATTCCTGATGGTCACATTCATAGTAGAAGAAGTCAGTCCACATTTACAGATCATTGAACAGTTTTCTTTGGCGGAAACTATAAATAGCATCCTTCCTTCCCTTGGTGGGGCCACTTTGCCTTTGGATAATATCAGGTATCTGGTCACTCATTAACTACTTTAAGGTAATAAGAAAACACCACAGGTATAAAATATTTAAGTGTAGTACATATTGTCTCAGAAAATTAAATTCCAAGTATATTGACTCATTGATAGTAGAGAAGATATTTTACACAGGCTTTTCTAACAGTGTTTTTAAATAGTGTAATTCAACAATATAATCACTGATGAGGGTATGTCTACCTTTATTCCCCACGAAATTTTATCACTGAATCACACAGGAAAAATGCACTGGAAACTGACTATTATACATTGTGTTTTCCAGGAAATGAGTAGTATATGGTACATATAACTTTCTGGGTGTTTTTTCTTTTTTGTTTTTCTTGTGCTCGAAATGAGAACTCTTAAGCTATTAGGTTCATCAGTATGAAAGACTCACAACTGGAAAATTCCCTAAAGTATCCAAATGCTCTACTGATGTGCCATCACTCAGAAATTTCAAAGGGCTGTGACCTTATTCTAAAAAAATGGCTTTAGATATTTGAGCAACCTTCAGGGTCAGCTGTAGGAACATGAAGGTTGCTTACTGCATTTTCTAAGGTAAGATTTCCTCCTAGTCGCTCCTCTCTTCTGTCTAGTCTCCTCTGCCCTTTCTCTGAAGGTTATTCGGGTTGTAGCCTTTGAGCGTGTTATGTGGCACACACCAGCTATCCTGTCCTCTTTAGCTCTGTGCAGGGAATTGGTGATCTCCACTCGGGGAGGTGAGTTCTCCCTCTTTCTTAATGTGTTAGAACAAAGATGAAGCTTCTGACATGATGACATGCCACTTTTTTCTTTATGGATTGCTACTTGCTCCGGGGCAGAATGAGTTCAATTTACCACCCGAGTTTTCCATCAAGCCTGTCCAGCAGGGAAAATCTGCTATCAGTAACCATCAGAAGTGAGAGAGAAGTCTGAGAGAGAGAGGGGTCTTTCCTCTCACTGGCCCCTCAACTCCCCCATAAATACAGTATGTACAGCGTGCTGGTCCCTTCCCTCGTCTGTGCTGGGAAAGCCACACATGCTCTGGTGTGAGCTTTCTGCTGTCTGTGGACAGGGATCGGTGAGACTCAGGGAAGTCCTGCGTCGCAACACTCATGCCAGCAGTTACTGTTATTATGGCTTTACTGGAAAAAATGCCAAGTTGCACCACTGACCTATGAATGGCACTGAAAGGCAAAGCTGTGGGGGTGCAAAAAATAATCATCCACTACCTTCTCATGTCAGGGCCTTTAAAATATTTATTAGTATGTGTTTGTGAAACATGATAATGACATCTACCTTCGAGGACTGGCACATCTGCACATGGCTTCTTGATCACCTCGACTCACCCTTCCGCTTCCAACTTCCCTTCTTCCTCCTTCCCATCTCCGTAGAGGCTAACTGGGTATTTCCCACCACCTCTCTTATTTTGCTCTGTGATACTTGGCGTTTCTCCTAGGAGAGAATCTATGTGCCACTGAACCTTCTGTATCTGATATATTTTACTTAGTATTATGCTCTAAAACTCCATCCATTTTCTTAAAAATAATTCAAATGTATTCTTCTTTATAGCTGAATAGTACTCCACTGTGTGTGAATACCACATTTTCTTTATCCATTCATCTGTGGATAGGACTATAGGCTGCATCTACAATTTAGCTAGTAGGAATTGTGCTGATATTAACATGGGTATGTATTTGTCACTGTAACATGATGGCTTTAATTCTTTTGGGAAGATACTCATAAGAAGCATAGCTAGATCACATGGAATTTCTAGTTTTACTTATTCGCGGAATCTCTATACTGATTCCTATGGTCATTGTACTAGTTTATATTCTTACTAACAGTGTACAAAGGCTCCTTTCTTCTACAACCTCTCCAGCATTTGCTGTTTTTTGAGTTCTTAGTAATAGCCATGCTAAGTGAAGTAAGGTTTGATGTACCTCACAAGGAAAGGTCACTAGAGTGTGTTACTTTTCCCTCTGCTTTGTAAAATCAGGATTTGTTTCAAGATTTTAGTACCTGAGCCAGTTGCACAAAGCATCTGGACAAAGAAAAGTCACTGTTGGGACCGGACTTTGGAAACTCCTGTAGACTACAAAGGTCAGGAAGAAAGTGAAGTTTCTAGAACTCTTTGATGGATCTGAGTGAATTCCTATCAATCTGATCCAGGCTTTTTCCCTGCAAAGACCTTCATAGCATCCTGAAACTGGCGTGAAAGGAGCTTCCTACTGAGGCTTGGACGCTGAGTATACTGCAGGATGTGCAAATGGAGATGAAGGTATGGTGGACAGTGCGGGTGTAGGGTTCATGGAGCTCCCTGGGCTTAGGCACTGGAGGGCCGGAGACGTGGGGGAGAGCCGGAGACGTGGGGGAGAGCCGATGGCAAGGCGAGCTCAGCCACAGCACATGATGCCCAAACACACGCTCAAGCCTTGACCAGCAACGGGAGAGGACACAGATTTTAGAGGAGCTCGTAGAACAAAATACAAACACAGGTCGCTAATCCTCATCCCCCATCGTGGAAAAGAGCAGTCATTTCAAAATAGCTGACACTTCTGGCTCCTGAAGGAGGACTAGAGTGATAGTTCTAGTGTTTGCCTCCAGAATATCACTGTGGAGCTTAACATTTTAGGCTTTCTTCCCCCCGAATCTGTGAATTACTTTTCTAGATCAACAGGAAGGACCAAATACATAGGGGTGTTTTAAGTACACATAACTCAAACTAGTTTTCTCATTAAATTTAAGGAAACACACACACACAAATTCCCTTTCTAACCTATTTTTGTTTGTAAAGTCCTTCTACTTCAGTTCTTCCCCAGTGCAAATGAGAAAGCCTAGAAAGGAGGTTTCTGGGGACTTGGGGAAACGTCTGCCTCATCTGTGGTTGTCAAGTTTCACGAGCCATGTGAGACTTTGAAAACATCTTCTAAAAACCAAAACTGGCTCCTCACTGGTGGTCATTTGTTTCAGTATCCACCCACTCTTCAAACCAGAAGACTGCCTCCAGGCAGTTACGCAATGCTTTAGCATGAAAGCAGGTAGGGAGAGCTAATCTACAAAGAGAAAGTCCTCTAAGGTCATTTTCTAGGGCCCTGGACAATTAAATAAATCAGATCAGCTATTGCTTTTAAGAAGACTTGGAAAGGCTAATCAGAAAGCTCTCTGATTGGCAAGGCTGCCCAAAGCCCACTTTGAAACAAATATTTCTAAGGATAAATTTTCCTTTAAATAAAATCCTGAGCCTGAATGGTGAACATTTCTGCCATACATCAGGATGTATTGTACTGAGGAGGGGGTCTACAATTTAAGCTTCTTCCTAGGAAGAAGCAGAGTTAAACCATAGTGACACTGATTATTCTTGACCATACAGAGGCTGGTGTGCCTGAATAGTTTTAAGTTGGAGTCATCTGAAGGGCTTATTATGACTCACATTGCTAAGACTATTCCCAGAATTTCTGATTCTGGACAGGGGTTTCAGGTGGGGCAGGATAATTTGTATATCTAGAAAATTTCCAAACTGTTGCTGATTGTGCCTTGCCTGGGGATCAAATTTTAAGAATCACTTTAGTAGCTTATTTTGAAACACACGCCATATATATATATATGGTTATCCAAGTAACCTGTGCAAAGAAATCCCATGTGGAATGTGAAGATCAACATTAAAATATTTCCCCCTGAAATTCTTACAGTATAGGTAAATGTAGATTATATTAGTTCTGGTCTAATTGTAGAAAGTCTTTATGCTCAGAATAAATCCTATCTCAATGCATAGAGCAAACCTGTGAATAAAATACGATTCAAACTCACATCGTAACCTATGATGCTCCTGGGAAGAGAATATGATTTTCTTGTATTATAAAATGTGAGTCCCTCATGGGCTTCTTTTAATAGAGTATTATTTTAGTTATAGCACTAAAATTCTTTCCTGCCACTTAGGTGATATTCTTCCTGTCCACTCAGGATGATTAACAGAGCAGCTAAATTTGTTCACTGTTTCTTGCCAGAGCACAAACACACAGCCTTGTTGATTTTTTTTTCCTAGTAAAATTCTTGTTGAAATTTATCAAACATGAGAACTTATATGAAAGCATAAACAGGAGGGAGCATGTGAAGGACGTTTCTATAATATTCAGCTGCTAAAGGATTAAGTTGAACTAGGGATCAGCAGGCATAGTTAAAACTTGTTTGCTTGACTGGTAGATAGATGTGGCTTGGTTCAAAAAGTGGAACTGAAGCAAAGACAGAAGGAAGAAGATAGACATGCGTTTGTGTGAAGGAGCAGCTGGTCGTGAGGCACGAAGGTCCAGTCTATGAATGAGGTTTCTCTCTGAAGCGCCTGTCATTGAGTGACAGCACTAAAAAGACTGCCTAAGGCCTTCATCACTAGAAAACGCTTGTGGTGCATATTCGCTTTCAAAGGACAGAAAACCTTATCTTTTCAGTTGATCACTTCCTAATCAAATTTGAAATGGAGGTCAAATTTATCATGGAGGACTTATTGAAATATAAAAATACATGTTGCTGCAACTTAATAGTGTCTTTATATAGAACTTTGAAATGGAAAAAGGAAGAGTATTTTTTATCCTAGGCAGCAGTCCTAGAAATCGCTATAGTTATACTAAAGGTATTATCTTTTGGTCTCAACATGGAGGCTCATAAGATCACTTTATCTGTTGTGGTGTCAATAATTTTGTTTCCTTTTTCCCTGCCCAATCTGACTTTGTGCCTCAGTGCTAATAAAGTTGGAGTGTATCACTGCTATGCTGTTGAAAGCTTTGCCATTTCTGATGGCATTCCACATGGGATTGCTTCGGAGAAAACTTCCATTCATTCCACTAAAACACTCTTTGTTTATATAAGTGTATTCGCCTATGATTGTTTTTTCTTTCTTTCTTTCCCCCATGAAAATGTGGACATCTTCTTGCTGTGTTTTCTGTGTGAGCAATTTCATATTGCTAATGATGCTTTCAGGCTGTGGCAGACCAAATGACTGCTAGGAATGTGATTGAAGTCTTTTTGTGAAATCTTTTCACGTAGTCATTTCCTCCATAACAAAGAAAGCATTTAGAAGACAGTTGAATTTGTGGCACATGACAGTCTCACTTCATCTACGTCTGGAATTCTTGTACCTTTAAATATTTCTGCCTGGTCATTGCAGAGCCTGTTTCTAATTTATGTACTTCCGTATAAATAACCACTGTCAGTCTTTTCCTCCTAAAAGATGTCATTAGGCACATTATTGTGAAAACTATGCAAATTTAAATTTTCCCTCTAGAATGGATTCAGCCTAAGAAGGTCACTGATTTGAAATCCATTCCGATTTTATTACATCTTCTACTGGAGGCTTTTTCCGCAAAGAAGAAACCTCTTACTCCCCTCAGGGGAAGGAGACATTTTCCAGCAGCGCACAAATAATTATTTCAAAATAAAGCCTTACATTTCTGTCAGACTTCATGTGGCTTTAATGGCTGGACATTTGCCGTCATCATCAAATACAGTAGGAGGCAACTGGTTTGCAATTGAAGGCGCGTTTCAGTTCTTACTCCTGAGTGGATGATATTGGGGAACCACTGATCACATGGGGGCTTCTGTATTCTGCAAAAGGCTATACCCTCCATGCCACGAGGAGTAAATTCAAATAGAAAGACCTGCAGATTCATAATTCTCTGAAATAATTGCATACTTTCAAGAAAGAAAAACCTTTGTGTCTCTTCTCTAGTGACTACTTGGCATTCAAATTTTGAGGAGAACGCTGTACTCTGAGTTGGAGACTGAGGCCCTCGAGCTGCTGTTAAAAGGCCAGAGACGGAGCTGTGACTCACGGATGTTGAACCAGATCTCTCAGAATCCAATGAACCATGGGCAGCATAAGAAAGTCCAGGGATCACTTAGCCTCAACAGGGGAGATTCAGCCATGATGAGGCAAATGATTCTTTTCCCAATTGAGATGTTAACTAGAAGATGGTATGCCAACCTCACACAGGGGCTGGCTCAGGGGATACTCTGGGATGCGTTTGTGGAGTCAACCCATTTCACTGGTGAGAGAATGTGAAACTAAGAAAATGAGTGTTTCTATTTTCATTAAGAAGTTCTTTGATACATTTTAGAAAGATCCATTAAGCAGTCTCAACTAAATAAAATTTCTCTAGACTAAAATGGAAGAGTAATTTAGTTAGAATGACATAATTGGACTCTTTCTAACTAAATCCAGAGCTAGTGTTATTTTTCTTCAATTAGTTCTCCTTCAAGTCTTCGTATCACCTTAGGATGCCTAACATAACACTTTCAGCAGCATAACTGCTTGAGTTAAATTGAATTGTGTGTCAGGAAAAAGTCTATAACTATGACATTTGGTTTTGAAATTGCTTGACTGATTTGACTGGGCTATTGTTGTGTAAATTTCCAACTGAATAAAAAGTGAGTCAATGACTTTAGAGGATAGATTTAGTAAACTGACCAGTTTCCAGCCGCCACTGATTACTTTCTGATTTCTTTTCTTTAGGTAGTTGTCCAGTTGAGATTTACCTAGCTACAGTCTCTTTAAAAAAGTTGTGCAATGAGTACAATGTCAAGATAGACACAATCAGAATGGTTTGTGCTTTTACACCAGCTTCTGGATCAATCAATGAAGTACTTGCCATTTTTTTTTTAAACTATGTTCCAAGCTCTGGACTGTCTGTCCTATTGCTCCGGGGAGAATTAGGGAATAAAAGGCAAAGACTGAAGCTACATCAGTGTTTCCCTACAGAAGGAGTGTGGGAAATTCTACTGGGAACCATAGCAAGTAAAAATCTTACCGGAAAGAGGAACATAGCAAGAAAATCCGACAAAGCCTGACCTCCTCTGTCGCTCAGAAACCTATGCAGAACCAACCTCCCTTCTTTCTTGTTTTCAAATATTCAATATCTTGCCAGTTGCCTTAAAGGGAACCAAGACCATTTTTATTTTTTCTTAAGACAAATCAAGGCTTCGGGTAAAGGCAGGACATTAGTCTCCACAAATCTGAGGTAGGGGAATTCAAACTCTGTAGATATATGAATTAATTTTGCATGGCATTAACACAGTCATTATTTTCTCTTTACTATACATCAGAATATTGTTTTGGAAGGAAAAATAACGAGTTTAGACTCCATTGATAGGTCTGGTCTGCTTGGCAGTGTTGTTTTCTGTGTTTTTAAAAATTGGTTCCATGGAAACAAGTTTCAAAAGAAGGGTTTGCTTTCCATGTGGGCAACAAGCCTGTAGTTGAACTGCATAAAAGCGTTAGAGTCAAACCAAACAGCTTGGTTCAGAAAGGAGTCACTGCAGATAACATGTCAAGTGGAAAAAATATTTCTGGTATTGTTTTAATGCAATAAGACATTGAGCTGGATCGCTGCTATTGCTCTAAAACTAGCAACTGCTTTGCTGACTTCTTGCCCTATGTGGGAGTTTCATGGTAATGTGGTTATGACACAAGCTGTAGCCTGTTTCCCTTGGTCAGCTGCTCATCTGTGTCCTGATCCCATAGGACTGGGAGAGGCAGGCAGTAGGTGGGAGCTGATAAGCTATTAAATTCTTTATAATGAACATATGTGCTGAGGACAGCTTTGCCAAAAAAAAATTTGCAATCATTGCTTCCGATTTGGCATTGTAAACCATCTCTTTTTATTTTCTGTTTAAAGTTGAAAAGAATTCAAGCCCCATTTTTATGACGATGAGCACATTTAGCTCATTTTGAAAGGAAGGATCTCGCTTCTGTTTGACTTTTCCCTCTCCAGTGACAGTTGTTTCTGAAGAATGTGCACAGGTATTAAAAATCAAAAAGTAAGAAAAAGGAGGCTGAGGAAGAGTAACTGGTTTAACTACTCACAGTTCATAGGTGCTAGACTCACTTCTCAGTAAAATACAACCAGTTATTGGAAAAATTCCCAATGCATTTTGATGAGAAATGTTCTCATTAAAAAAAAATCTGTGCAGAATTTGTGAGAGCAGCCTGAGAACATCAAGAGTATTTTAAGACTCATACATACATTTACCAAAGCATCATCTGTCTCAAAGAGGATTTGGAATGTCAGATTTCCTCTAAGATTGCTGCTGGCAGCAGAAACCTTCTTATCAGAGTGTTGAGTAGAAACTACAAAGAAAGCAAGTCTTGCAAATTTGACACTAACAATAGTAGCTGAAAAATGACTTTCAGTTTTTATATGGCATTATTCTTTGCTTTGATACAGGGCCATAAAAGTTGTGCAGATGAAATACTAATAGAACAATCTTTCCACTACTTTTCAGGGTAAAATGTCCCAAATGGGGTTCAATACATAATAAAACAATTGGTTAAAGAGGTTCCAATCACTTGACACTAATAGCTCTGCCTCTTGTGCAACCCCTCATCTCGCTCCTCCTACCTGTCCCTGTGGGGAAACGTCTTGTGTCAGCTGGTTGGAAGGGTTAGTTCGGCTGTTAGTAAGATTTGGAGGAAAAAATGCTACAGACAAGGCAGTCGATGTATATGAAAACCAAGGCCTGGTTCATTTGAGAAAAGTCTGTGCCAAATTGAAGCTAGGAGAGGAAAGGATACAAGTGACAGTGGATGGTGAAGTATTTGTGGCAGGACTGGATGAGACTTCTATTGTTTTTCTGCCAACATGCCAGAACATGTTTTGTAGAAAGTCTTAACACATGTTGTCTGCAGGCTTTGTGTTTCAAGAGAAAAGATCAAATTGCATGAATTTGATTGTGATCGCAGTATGTTGTAAGAGCTGCTTTCAACACCTGCGCAAGCCAGAAGAATCCCTCATTAACCCTGAAACTCTACCAGAAATGCTTGCTAAATGAAAGGAGGAAAAATGAGGTCCTTGATTTTAAAAATTTACTTTCTTTTTGTAAGGATGGATGTACTTAACATTCCAACAGGTTATCAAACAACTTCAAATTTACATCTTTAGTTAAAAAAGGAAAGAAATTCCAGAATGTGTTTCTTTCCCTTCTTGCTACCTTTTTCCATTTGACGAAAAGAAATATTAACCAAACATGAACTTCTGCTCAGTCTTTGCCATCCGAAATACAGTTCAGGGTGTTTGACACACATAAGCTATTTTATTTTTATGTGTGCATCTCTACAGTAGAGCAGAGGTAATGAAACAATGTCTGGTTCTCAGAGAAATATTCTAACTAGAACTCCCAATCTTTATCTGTTTATTTTTGCACTTATTGAAATGGAAACGTCTGGTAGAATGAAGAGGAAAAGCTATATTCTGAAATATAAACAGTAATGTCCAAATTGAGCCATCCTTTTTTTTTTTTTTTTTTTTTTTGAGACAGGGTCTTGCTTTGTAGTTCAGGCTGGCCCTGAGCTCACTATGTAGCCCAGGTAAGCCTCGAACTCAGCAATCCTCCTGCCTCTGCCTCCTGAGTGCTGGGATTCCAGGTGTGAGCCACCACGCCTGGCACTGTGGTATATGGTATTGATGGCTGGTGGGCGTGAGTCACCACGCCTAGCATTCTATGTGGTTACCTGGGATGGAACTCAGGACCTTGCACTTGCGAGGCAGGTGCCGGAACCACTGAGCTAAATCTCTGGCCCTGAGCCATCCTTTTATAAAGGGAAGTATTAAGTTATCGAGTTGGGAATTTACAAACTTTATATCTTAAAATATGGAAGGAAGGAATTTATTGAAGGAACTGTTTAAATAAGACATCTACACAGATCCAGTGGATTACACTAAATAACTCAGTAGTAAAGAAACTGTGCCCAAAGCGTAATTTTCTTTGGTTATTAAAGTCAAAATTTACATATGTCCAACTTTAATTTTCATATAAAACCTGAATATTTAATTTCAAATTGTACAGTTCCACCTGGAAACTAGAAACCCATCTTACTTAAATGTAATGACTTTTAAATAACTTAGCTGAGGTTAATATGTGATGAAATTCTACTTAACATATTTGTGCCAAATTCATTTTAAAATATGTTCTTTTCAACAACATTGATAATTCTAACCCATATCATAATTGTACCCATATCACATATATGGGGATCATTGGAATGAAAAATATTTCAAAATTTCTTTGTTGATGTCATGATAAAATGAGAATAGGAAGGAAGAAAAACATATCTAGAAAGAATATCATTTTTCTCAAACCTAGCCATCTGGATTATATCACTTTT
>PVIC010012859.1:0-32984 GCA_004025085.1 Thryonomys swinderianus | reverse complement strand
ATTATCTCATAAGTGGTTAATATGAAAAATGTATAAATAATTCATACACCTCAATAGCATAAAAACAAACAACTGGATTTTAAAATGAACAAAGGATTGAATAGACACTTTTGCAAAGAAGACATACAAATGACCAAGTATGTATAAAAAGGCTTGATATCACTAATCATAAAGAAAATACAAATCAAATCCACAACCAAATATCACCTTAATATTTTTAGGATAGTTACTATTAGAAGGACAAAAGATAAATATGGGTGAACATGTGGAAGAAGAGAATTCTAGCACACTATTAGTGAAAATGTCAATTGTGTAACCATGTGTAAACCATTGTGATGCAGAACAGGATTGAGATTCTTAAAGAAAGTAAACTTATACATTTTCTTTTTTCTATTTGAATCTCTATTAGTACATTACATATATACATCACAAATATGTTCAACATTCAGAGCTTGTACCAGTATATGACATTATTTAATTTTTATTTTTTCCCATTTCCCTACCCACCCTACAACCCTTGACCCATATGCACATTTGTGCCCTTTTATTTACCATCAATTTTTTTTCTTTCCTCTCATTATTTACCACTAAAACCCATTTCCCCTTGAATATTTATTTTTTCACAATACTTATCCTACATACTAGAACTCATTTACATCTTCAGTTTCTCATACCAGAGAAAAGATATGATATTTATACATCTGTGACCTGTTTATTTCACTTATGAGTATGTCTGTAAGGTACGTACATTTGAGTATAAATGATGCAAATTTATAATTTTATGGCAGAGTAATACTCCACTTTATTTTTTTTTAAGCCACATCTTATTTATCCAGTCTCCACCTGATGGGCATCTGGGTTGTATCCAAGATTTAGCTGTAAAAAACTGAGCTGCCATAAACATGGGTGCACATGTGTCACTGTGATATGAGTCTTGTAATTCTTTAACGTATATCTCTGATAGAAAGATAGCAGGGTCAAATGGGATCTCTAATCCTAGTTTGCTAAGGAACCTCCACACAGATGTCCATAGTGGTTGTACCAGTCTATATTCCCACCAACAGTGGAGAAAGGTTCCTTTTACTCCACAGCCTAACCAGCATTTGTTACCAGCAAATTTCAAAATAGCACCTATTCTTTGTGGAGTGAGATGAAATCTCAGTGTTGTTTTCATCTGCGTCTCTCGAATAACCTGTGGCATTGAGCATTTTTCATATGCTTCTTAGCTGCCTTTACATCTTCCTCTGAGAAGTGTCTGTTCATTTCAGATGCCCATTTTGGAATTGGTTCTTTAAATTCGGGTGGGGTGATTTTTTAAGCTCTTTATATATTCTAGGTAGTAACCCTTTGTCTGAGGAAAAGCTGGTAAAGATTTTTTTTCCTATATTGTTTGTTGTCTTTTCACTCTGCTGGTGATCTCTTTTGTGGTTCAGAAGCTTTTTATAAGATGAGATCCCATTTGTAGATTTGTTCTGCTAGTTCTCATGCTATAGAGGTTTTGTTCATAAAGTCTTTCCCTAACCCAGTGTCTCCAGGAATACTACTTAACCTGCTTTGCAGCAGTTTAGAGTTTCTGTTTTAATATTTAGGTCTCTAATCCACTTTAATTTTAGTTTAGTACACGGTGAAAGAGATAGATCTAGCTTCAGTCTTTGGCAGGTTAAAGCCCAGTTTTTCCAGCACCATTTGTTAAAGAGGCTATCTTTCCTCCATTGAGGATATTGGGCTCCTTTGTCAAAGATGAAGTGACTTAGTGTATCTGGAGTTGTTTCTGGATATTTTTAATCTGTTCTACTGATCCTCCGGTCTGTTTGCCAGTACCATGCCATTTTTTATCACAGTGACTTTGTAGTATAGTTTCAAACTGAGGATAGGGATACCCCTGCCATGTCCTTGTTTCCTAGAATTACTTTTGCTGCTCCAGGTCTCTTGTGGTTCTAGATGAATTTTTTGATTATTTTCTCTAGATCTGTGAAATCTTCTGTTGAAATTTCTATTGGCATCACATTGGATCTATATAGTAGTTGTGGAAGTATAGCCATTTGACAATGTTGGTTCTTCCTACCCATGAAAAAGAGATATCTTTCCATTTTCTGATATCCACTTCAATCTCTTTTTTCAGAGCGTTATAGTTTTCAGAGTGGAGGTCTTTCAGCTCCTTTGTTAAACTGATTCCTAGACTCCCTAGTTGTTTCACTTTTTTAGGTGCTATTGTGAAAGGAACTAACTCCCCAATTTTTTTCTCAATAATTCTGTGATTTGTGTATAAAAATGCGACTGATTTTTGAGTATTGATCTTGTATCCCACTACACTACTAAATTTGGTGCTTAAGTCTAGCAGTTGTTTGGTGGAGTATTTAGGATCTTCTAGATAGAATATCATGTCATCAGCAAATAATGACACTTTAACTTCTTCCTTTCCTATCTTTATTCCTTTTATTTCTTTTTCTTATCTAATTGCTGTGGCTAATGTTTCTAGCACTATGCTGAGCAGCAGTGGTGACAGTAGACATCTTTGTCTTGTTCCTGCTCTTAATGTGAATGGTTTCAGTTTTTGACCATTGAGGACGATGCTGGCATTTGGTTTCTCATAAGTAGCTTTTATTAGGTTGAGATAAAGTCCATCTGTTCTGATTTTCTGTAGGGTTTTGATCATGAATGGGTGGTGGATTTTGCCAAATTCTTTTTCTGCATCTATTGAGATGACCATATGGTTTTTGCCCTCGAATCCATTGATATAGTGAATTACGTTTATTTATTTACATATATTAAACTACCTTTTCATCCCTGGGATGAATCCAATCCATGATATCTGAAAAAAAGAAAGGCCATACATCATCAATGAAGAACAGTAAATTGAATTGATCTCAAAGTAAACATATCTGTCTAACAATGTAAGCCCCAAAATAAATAAATAATAACTCAAAATAATAATTGAACCATGAGATTCAGGGATGTAGCTCAAGGACACTGTGTGGCTGGCTGGTGAGCACAAGGTCCTGAATTTAGCCTCCACTATCACAAAAACAAATAAATGCATAAATGCATAATACATAAATAAATAAATGGGAGAAGCAGACAAGTGGAAAAATAACTCTGGGAACAGCGCATGCAAGAATATAGTTATACCACATTCTTAATTCAAAATAATTACCAAATAGAATAAATAGCAAGAAAAATGCAGAATTGTGATATGGAATGCAGAAGAGGGGGTAAAATATTACTAAACATATCAACAATGAATAAGACTAAAGCTAGACCTATTTCTTTCACTGTGTACTAAACTAAAATCACAATGGATTTGAGACTTAAACATTAAAACAGAAACAATAAACCTGCTGCAAAACAGGTTAGAGAGAACTCGGAGAAATGGCTTAGGCAGAGACTTTATGAACAAAATGTAGCATGAGAACTAGCAGAAAGAATCAACAAATGGGATCTCATCCTACTAAAAAGCTTCTACACAGCACAAGAAACCACTGGCACCACTAGAAGACAACCAACAACATGGGAAAAAATCTTTACTAGCTGCTTGTCAGACCAAAGGCTACTATATAAAGAACTTAAATCAGTCCTCCCAAGTTTAAAGACCCAATTCAAACATGGGCATCTGAAATGAACACTTACTTCTCAGAGGCAGAAGTCAAAGCAGCCAAGGAGCATATGAAGAAACGGTCAACATCACTGGCCATTTTAGAGATGCAAATGAAAACGACACTGAGATTTCATCACACTCCACAAAGAATGGCTGCCATTGCAAAATCAGCCAGCAATAAATGCTGGCAAGGCTGCAGGGGAAAGGAAGGCTTCTTCACTATTGGTGGGATTGTAGACTTGTGCAACCATTGTGGGAGATCAGTGTGTAGATTACTCAGAAAACTAGGATTAGAGGTTCCATTTGACCCTGTTAGGAATCTACTTGAAAGAATTAAAAGAATATATTGTAAAGACATATGTACACCCATGTTCATAGCAGCTCAGTTTGTCATAGCCCAATCTTGGAAACAACCCAAATGCCCATCAACTGGAGACTGGATAAAGATGTGGGTTTTTTTCTTCTATAAAATCTAGTATTACTCTGCCATAAAGAATGGCAAGTTTCATTCATTTATGTGCAAATGGATACACCTTGAGGACACACTAATAAGTGAAATAAATAGATCCCAGATATGTAAATACCATATTTTTTCTCTGGTATGAGAACCTGTAGATGTAAATGAGTTCTAGAATGTATGATAAATTTTGTGAAATAGGAATGTGGTAGGGGAAAGTAATGAAGGGAAATAATAAATATGAGTTGAGGGCTGGAGTGTTAGCTCAGTGATTCCGGCGCCTGCCTTGCAAGCACAGGGTCCTGAGTTCGATGCTGGTAACCACATACAGTGCTGGACATGGAGACTCACGTCCACCAACAATCAAACCACATACCACAGTGCTGGGCATGGTGGCTCACACCTGTAATCGCAGTACCCAGGAGGCAGAGGCAGGAGGATTGCTGAGTTCGAAGCTTGCCTAGATGACATAGTGAGCTCAGAGCCAGCCTGAACTACAAAGTGAGACCCTGTCTCAAAAAAAAAAATGATTTGAAAAGAAAAAGAAAGAACATGTACATAGGGGGTGGGGAGTTGTGGGGTGGGTAGGGATATGGGTAAAAATGAGAATAAACTTGTGTCATATACTGGTACAAATTCCCCAGTGTTGAGTGTGATTGTGAGCTGTATATGAAAATATACCAATAAAGAATTCCACTTAAAAAAACAATGAATGAAAAAATAGAAAATATCACCAGGAGCAGTTGGAATGCATTGCAGCATCACAATTTCTGTTCCAAAAGTTTCCAGACCAACTGACTTGGAAGCATTTTAGAAATCCAGTCTCAGATCAAGTCCCTGAGATTTCAAAAGATTAGAGTGAAGACCTTGAATCTATCTTTAATAACAATTGCCTCATGCTTGCCTGAGTTTAAAAGCCTCCAATATAATACCATAACCTCCATTTTTATGGATGAGGAAGAGCTGTCAAAATTCTTTACTATCCAAGCCAGTAACTGGTGAAGATTAAATCCCCATAGATGTTTTTAGTATCTGAAAAAATACTAAAATTTTTAGATATTAAATCTCTTCCAAAAAAATTTAAAATGCATTAGAAATCCAAACAAAAACGATAGGCTGGTGACGACTTTAGTAGCAAAGCCTGAACGTGTCAGGTGGACCTGTTCACAAGGGGCATTTCACGGTTGGAAAACACGTCACTTAAGCAAGCGCCAATATCCTACTTAAATTTTTCTTTCCTTTCCTTGAGGATAAAGTAGCAAAAAATATTAAAGATAACTCATAGAGACTGGTGATGGAGCTTTTGCATAAAACAAAGAAGAAATGCCCAGATATTGAACTCATGGCGCCGCTGTGCGAATATTTTTTGAGCTTAGGATCAACGCGAGGGGGTTCTGGCCACACTGATGAGGGCGCGCTCCCAAAATGGTACAACGTGGCAGACCCGTGGGCTATGCTGAGAAGGAGGTCAGAGGAGGCGGGGCACACACACGAAAACACAGCGGAGAAGGCAGCCAGAACCATGTCTAGGACATAAAGTGCATATAAGTTAGATACAGTCACATCACGAGTCGTCTGCGAATTTGTAATTGTGCAGTTCCTGATACTAACAGAATGTTTCTTAGGATCATATTCTCTAGTCTTTTATCTACACACGCTGTGAACTTTACAAAAATCACATCTTGTAACATTTGACCCACGTAGGGGAAATAAGAGGGGGAAAAATCTACTTATTGAGAGGATTTATATGCTCTTTTTAAAATAATGTCCTTCTACACATTTTTAGGTATTGCCATAGGAGTAAAGTTAAGTAAATGAATTCATATTTTGTCATCAATTTTGAAACAATTCAAAAAGATTTAAGAATGTTCTGACTACTTAGCTAATAAATCAATGGTTAAATAATACTATTATTTCATTGTTAAGGCTTTTTAAAAGGCTTTTTCAAAAAGAACTATCTGCCATGTATTCTTTCTTTAACTTCAAATCATATTTTCTAGTTATGACTAGACAAGGAAAAAAGCATCTAATATGAAGAAGTCTCTTTTAAAAATACTTGAGAATCAGGTATCAATGTGAAAAAGAGAACAAGAGCAAGAAAAAACTATTATATTGAAGCTATCACCATTAATTTTGTTTATGATCCTCTGTTAATGTGAACTAGGTAAAAGAGAACCTTTAAATTTACTACATGCAATACAGTGTTTGCAGTTTCTTATTTAGTATCTCTAGGAAAAACAGCAATCAAGTTTGCATGCATTGATTTTTTTCTACTAGATTCTCGTGCAGTTTATTGTTCATGACTTAATTATCCATAGTTATATAACTTTAATAAAACCTAACTCAATTAAGGAAGTTTAAATTTATTCCAATTCAGGCTGCAACTAAGATTTTAATAGGAAAAAGAAGCTACTGGGGCAAAAATTACCCTGGAAGAAGACCTGGTTGTTCATTTAAAATTTTAAAGAAATAAAGTGAACATCATCTGCAGAGAAAATGACCAAGTAAAACATCTCAATATTTCCGAGAATGAGTATTATTATGAGCAAAATAGTTCTCATGAGAATTCTTGTGAACAGAATGGATTAAGGTCATATTTTATGTTAACAACTACATGTACCAAAAAGAGGCCTTGCTCATTACGTTGGACAGTTTTATCATCATTCTAGTAGCCACAAATCTGAGTCAGTTCACTTAAAGGAACACTGACCATGCACCAGGAAATATGATGGGCCTGGGTTTACCAATGTACAACAATGATACCATCCTTAGCCTAAAGAAATTTACAGACTATGATTTGACTTTCTTTTTCCTCAGATGCCACTAAGACCACGTGGTTAAGACTCCTCACTCTGTAGCATACTAGGCTGCTTAAATGTAACACATTTATTTCCTTGGAATTCTGGAGGCCAGAACTTCACAAGAATGTGTCCTCAGGATGGTTTAATACTGTGCACACCTTCCTTGGCCTGGAGGAGGCTTTCATATGTGTCTTCTGTTACTGTGCCCTAGTGGACTTTTCTTCTTTTGTCTATGCAACTAAGAAGACTAAGTTCTACAGTTCTTTTTCACAATAGGGTAGTTATGGTCAATAAAAATGTATATGTAAATATGTATCAATAAATATGTATCAAAATAACTAGAAGGAAGGATTTGAATATTTCCCTACAAGGAATCAATAAATGTGTGAGACAACAAATATTTTAATATACTGATTTGATCCCTACACAGTGTATACTTAGAAGCAAAATCACACTGTACCCCATACAGTAGTACAGTTATGTTCATTAAAATATAAATTAATTATTATGGGATACTGAATTTCCATTAACTTGTAGGTTTCTCTACCTTGTAGGTAACAAACACTTTTATTTACTGCTGTTATCTTTCTACCTAAAACATTGTTTGGAACATGAATATCTCAATAAATATCTGTTGAATACAAGAAGGAATTATAACTATCTTTCCATTCATCTTCTTCCTACGGACAATAACTGGTTTGATTTTGTTGTTGTTGTTTTAATTTTCTTTGTTTTGCTTCTTTGGTGACTATATTTCTTGTGGTAGCTAATTTTTCTTCTCTGTCACAGAACATTCTTGTACATTCAAGCTTGAGTAGTGATACTAGGCAAGTGAGAAAAACAGAGTGAACAGTCACTCAGAGGTATGGCCCTGTGAAGGAACAGAGAGCAGGTGAGAATTTGATCACTGAACTGAAACTATAGGGCAGAAGTAGAGAAAGTAATGATATTTTCCTTTTGATCTATTGCTTTTGTGAGGTGTAACTCATGTAACGGAGATGTTTCAAGGTAATGTAAATCTCTCCGAATTGGCAGCCACTACTAATGTTATCGTGAACCACCTCACAGGTATTTCTTTGCACACAATGAATGTACGTATACACATAATCTTAGCCAGCTTTCCTATTCCTGGGCCCTGAGACCCACAGTGTAAAGGAGGCTAGGTTTTTCCCTCATGGTTTGGGTGATTTAGTCTGGAGCCGCTGGCTCCAGACTAAATGGAATGCTGAAGAGGCTTTGTGGTAAAATTCAGCTCACCTCATGACAGCCAGGAAGCAGAGAGAGAAGGGAGGACCCAAGCAGAGAGATAAACGGTCCAAAGGCACATTTTCCACCAACACAACTCTTCCACCATACTCACCTTCTAACAGCACTTTTAGTTATCAATTTGTCAATGAATCAAATGAACTGATAAGTGCAGCACTCAGGATTCAACTTCCTTATAAAAATCCCTTCTCTTTTGAGACTTTTGTGGTATATTCTAGGACTAACCCACAACATATTAGATTATAAAAATACAAAATAACAGCAACACCGTTCTAAGAGAAGCTCAGTTTTTTCTCTTGCATAGAAGTCTGGGTAGATGGTTCAAGACTGGCAAGGTTCTCCATAGTGCCCTCACCTTGGGTCATTCTGTCTTGTTGCTATACTGTATGTAGCCTCCACACCATGGTCTAAGAAAAAGCATCTACGTTCAATTTAACATGTGTGAGGTTGTGTGTCACAATCTGTGGATGCTTCTATATTAATCATTTTCAATGACTGTATACTGTTCCATTATCTAGAGAGAGCATACCATCCTGTCATTGGTTATATGCATATGTTGGTCTTAACTTTTCACCATTATCAATAATTTTTATCTCAGCATTTGGTTTGTCCATGATTAATCCCCTTAATGTCTTGAGAATGATATCTCAAGCCTCAGTATCATTAATGGAAATTGGCTCCCTGTCCATTTATGACTGTTTTAGGCTTGGCACCCAAATAATCTTGAAACTCAGTGGGGGGGGGGAAACAACTTTCAGGCCAGCAAATGCACAAGTAGTCAGCAAAATGTCCCCAAACCATGCTAGAGTGTCACACCACACCATAGCTGCCTTCCAGGTCTTCTAGTTTCCTCTCAAAACAATGACAGTCATCTTGGATTAGGACCAGTTCACATGACCTAATTTTACTTTCATTATCTCCTTAAACACCTGCCTCTAAATACAGTACAGTTATGCTCTGGGACACTAAGGTTAGAATTTAATACCTGAGATTCAAAAAGGACCCATGCAGCCCATAACACTGTCCGACTTCCTTGCTCACATTCTCACTATCACAATTCTAGGCAAGAATCTGTCATCTCTTTATGTCTGTCCTGTCATTTCAGCCCCTGGGTTATTACCTTCCACTCCCCCACACTGCTTTCCTCTTGCCTTATTTCTACCAGGATTTTAAAACAGAACTCAGAGCCATTAGAATATATTATCTGAGGTGAAGCTCCTGTCTGGAAAATAAATAGTTGATAAAGTATGCTAAGAAAGCTTATAAAGGTTCACTAGCCAAAACCAAACAAAGCCTCTACTATTAGGGGTTCAGAAAAATAGAAAAAATTCACTATTTGGAGGTATTGGTTGGAGCATTAAAAAATCTTTTACATATACTAAGAACACGACTTTTATTCTAAAGTGTTTATGTTAGTATTTTGTGCTCAGTAGAAATTTCACTTTTTACCTATCAAATATATCACAATTTTAAAAAATAATATTTCTAGTTACAGCTAAAGATGAGCTTATCCAGGGCCTCGAATCAATATAAATTCACCAAACACCTTATACATTCAGAATAACAGTGGTGATGATAGAACCCCTTAGAAACTAATTTACAACATAAATTCAAAGCTTTAAAATGTTTATTGAGCAAACAACTTCAATGGGATCTTCACCTGAGGACATTATTCTAAATATGGAAAGCTTTTGTACAAAATATTTATTGCCACAGAAAAAAATATGATCCTAAAATGAAAGTCTGCAAATATTTACAAATATGTCATATCTTGGTTAAAATAACAATAAAAATAATGATTTAATAATGGACCACTTAGTATGTGTCAGACTTTAAGCTAAATGTTACCTGACAGCACCAAAACCCCACCTTATTATACCTAATTTATAAATAGAAATTTGAGTGTTAAAGATCAAATAACTGGTCAAATTTAAGCTACCTTTAAGTGACAGAGCCAATTTGCAAACTGTGAAGCACAATTAATGTGAATTAATTGTGCCTATGAATCCCATATTTTTCAAAGCCACAGACACTTTGCTCATATGGTTCTCTTTGTCTCTCTGTCTCACAGTGGGATTCAAGAACATAATAAGTTAACCTGAGATGTTGGGTAACAACAGATTCCTTTCCAAGGGTCTTTGGGATTTTTAAAAGGTGAAAAAAAAAACAGATTAATTCATATCAGTAGTTACCCAAATACTAGCAAGCAATTCACATGAATTCCTTTTCAGGGGACCAAATGTGCCAACATTTAGTTCATAACAATTCTAAAGTGTTAATTCCTCATGTTTTTATGAGGTTATAGTGGAGTTTCTATAGGTGATACCTCACAGATCGAGTGCAGAAGCAGATCTGAGAATCTAGCTTTCTTCTATTAAATAAGATATTCACATGAGTGGAAAAAGTGTCCCACATCAAAGGGAGATATGAGAATCTGTTTTCTAATTTTGAAAAAAAATAATTCTTTTTAATAAAACATTATTTTGCCATGAAATGGTCTTGTTTACTCTACTTTTAGTTTTTTATTTTAATCCAGCAGTATCACCAGATAGATTTCAAATAAACACAAATCTCTGGAGTCCTCAGTTATTGTTAAGAATGAAAAGGTCATGAAACCAAAAAAAAATCTAGTAATCACTGTGCTAGACAAATTATTTACAAGTAATGATGTCCTACTAGTAACTCTAGATCAGAAAAACAGCAACAACAACTAAACACTTTAGAGAATGTGACGTTTTTAGTAACCCCAGTATATTTATCCTGCATTCCTGGTCACCTGGCTTCACTCTTAAATTCTCACCACTGTTCAGTGTTCTCAAAACATACAGGAAGTGTAACCAAACAAAATTATATTGCCCCAATATCTGAGAACTAACAACTCGATTGTCTTTAAATATATCAAACATATGTTGGGCAACTATACAGATTAAATATTTGATATAATAAATAATTAGCTATATATAAAACCTAAACTTTCTTGTTCAGAGTTTATTGTTCTTTCCCTACACTAGCACTAAATAATGCTTTAAGACAATAAATGTAAGTACATTCAAGAAGGAACATCACTGTCACTATGCTAATTTTCTCCACTTCTTCATCCCCTTCTCTTTACTGATAAAAACTTTATTAATAGATACTCACATTATCCAAAGTGAAAACAGAAACCAGTTTTAATTTTTTGCCGTATTATCTCAAAAATTATCCCTTGATTATTGTAATAATGACAGGAAATTTCTCATTTCATTCTCATTGATAATAGCACCACTGATCTATTGAGCTATCTGTTATTCTCGATATTTTCTCTTCAGTAACTCACTTAATCTGTACAACTATCTGTGAATAATGTACTACTGTCCTCACGTTACAAATGACAAAAGTGGTACAAGAGTAGATAGCCTGTCCTGGGTCACAGAGGTATTACAGTGTTGAGTCTCACACCCAGAGTTTTCTGTGTAACATTTCCTGTGCTTAACCATATATCTATCTTTTTAATATTCTTTATGATTGTTAATTTTCCATATGTATGTGTATTGGAATTATGTGTTTGAAAATCTACTTTTAAAAAAGTAACTGAATATGGTGTATGAATCCGTGAGCAAAATCAAGTTTTATTCCTGCTATCTTCTTGCTGGCATTTCTTTTAAGATGGCATTAATTCCCACTGTGTTATGGGGCCTCAAAAGTTTAAACAACAGGTCATGAAGAAATGAAATGATTAGTAGCTATGTTTATTCAACAGATCCTCTGAGTTCAGTAAAAAATAATAAATTTAGTCTTCTTTTAATGTTAACTTAGTCAGTGGATAGATCTCATGCAATCTAGAGTACAGAAAGAAATATGGACAGTGGCAAGCACAGTTAATTGAACATTATATAGACATTGAGAGAGTTCATGGAAAGTGCATTTCCCATTTTTTATCTCCTCTGTTTTAATGAAAATCCACCTATTATGACTGTGTAGAAAAAGAAGAAATAAAAGAGAATTATCATTATATTTCCACTTAGTAGCTCATCCAAGCATTTGAGTTTTCAGAGTCTAGAGGTAAAATGTAGAGAGCTGGTTGAAAGAGACCAGGGAGAGCAAAGATATCTGCCTCCACTTCCCTCTTCCAAATTAAAACTTTCTTTTCCCTGGCTGAACAAATTCACCTTTAAATTATTTTTTGAATTAGGCAAAGATTTTCTCAACACCCAGAACTCTGTTTGATTATTTCTATCTCCTTTTGTTCCATCTGGATGCCCTGTTCCATGCTCCTTTGGGTATCTACTGCACAAAGGTACAAAAGAAAATGTACCTGATGAGCTTTGGCAAAGTGTGCATGAAAACACTTACATTTTACAGATGATAAAAATAACAGATGAAAGCATTGAAACCTTAAGGATAAAATTTTAGGAAAAATAATTATTAGTGAGTAGCTAAGTTTTGAAAAGCAAGTTCAGTTACTTGTCATATTTTAACCTAATCACTTAATTTTTAAGCCAAATCATTAATATAGAAATGCATAAATATCCTATTACTGATTATTCTTTCTACGTTCATTTTCTGACAATTACAAAACTTCTATTAAACCTTTTAGAGGCCATTTTATTTATATTATTGTATTTTTTAATAAAAAACTAGACCACAATCTCATACTAAGCGAAAAAAGTAGCAGAACAAGAGTCCAGAAGGAGAAAAATGAGTTTTTATCAGCGGATGGTGCTTTCCAGGGATTTCACTCCCAAAGCTTACATATCACCTTCTCCCAAGAGGCCCCAGGTCCTGAGAAGATAAGAAGGTGAGAAAGAATTGGCAGAGTAGGGTCGGAGGGTTAGCTCAGTGGTTCCAGCGCCTTCCTCGCAAGCGTAAGGACCTGAGTTCGATCCCCGATTACCACATATAATGCTGGGCATGGTGGCTCACGCCTGTAATCCCAGCACTCGGGAGGCAGGGACAGGAGGATTGCTGAGTTTGCGGCAGCTTGCCTGGGCACCATAGTGAGCTCAGGGCCAGCCTGAACTACAAAGCAAGACCCTGTCTCCAAAAAGCAAAAAAAAAAAAAAAAAAAGAATTGGCAGAGTTTCTTTTGGCTAAAATAAGTTTCTGGATGTTGGATAATAGTACAGGGAAATATAGATAAAGTCATGGAAAAGGTATAATTTGATGACAGAACTTTGACAACAAATATGCATGAAATATTAAACATGAATAGAATGTCAGAGAGTGTTCTATCTAACCTTTTTGAGAAGTTTTGAAAGAAAAAAAGGAAAACAAGAGGGGAAGGAAGACAAAACTTTGTTTTTCAAAATGATTTGCCATCTATTCTGTTAATGATCAATTGTCGCACAGTTAAAATATGTCTTGATTTGTCAAACACAGTATGCCGGCAAATGCTTCTTATCATGAGAAAAATACAAATTTATGAAATATCATATTTCTTTTTATTAGCTTCTTTTTTTGTCCAGAGTGCGAGAATCTACAGAATGTATTGCTGAAAACATTTATTAGGTTAATGCAGACTCAATATCAAAGCATGTGGGACAGGCTCTACTTGAAAACATTTGCCTCATGGACTTTCCTTTAAAATAGTGGGGATTTGTGCCAAAGCACTTCCAGAAAGTGTCCTAGAGTAGATGGGAGAGCATCCCCAGGTTCAGGGCATCCCTCTTAACGTTGCTTTCCTCAGCACTGCAGAAGTAGTTCTAAGAAGCTACACCTGGAAATGTGTAACTTCCTGTCATAAGAAACTACTAGGACCTCTCAACACCTCTGTGAAGTTTGATAAATATGCATTAATTTATTGACAGTGCGGGAAGAAAACAGCATGGGGCCTCTACAGAGAAGTACAGACCAGAGAATTCTACCTCTCTTGGGTCTGTTGGGAAGTAAACAGCAAAGGCCACACCCAGAAAGGAGCAGCACAGAGAGGAAACGGGTCTGAAGGCGGACAACTCCAGAGCCATAGCGACTCGCTCCAGGTAAAGACGAGAACCCTCATTCCAAATAACTTCAATGCAAAGTGGCTTGTGGGGAAGAGAAGAGAAGGCCTTGAGCAGGAAACCTACCAACCGGAAAACGGAAGAGTCTGTCATATTTTTCCATAAACATTTTGGAAGATTTCTATCTCTTACTGACTGAACAATGATTTTCCATGAAAATATTTCACAATAAAGTATTTTCAACTGTAGTAAGTGATCATAATTTTTGATACTTTCCTCTTAGGATAAAATCAAAGATATGTAAATTTGTGACCCATTCAAGAGGGAAAAGGCCTTGACCACAGAAGACATTCTCCTAATGCCATTGGTCCACAGAGAGATGAGTCAGCAAATCTATGCGGCCCATAGAGCTTTCTGCCCTATTTCTGCTTTCTTTTTATGAGTTTCCCATTATAGTCTATGAATTTAACAGTTTGAATTCATCACACACTCATATTAACTTCCTTAAATCTGTTCTACTTTATGATGAAATTGACCTAGATTAAAATTTGACTTACAAAATATAAGATCTGTTTTAATTGCTTTTATTTCTCTGTAAATAAATAATAAAAATTCTTATTTTATTTCCATCTCAATTTCCTTTTACCTTCCTACAGTTAATAACTTTTAAAAATAATTTCAAATAGAAAGATACAGTGTTTAAACAGCAGTTAGAGGCACCATAAAGAAACGTTCATGATAATGAAATAAATTCGGTATTATCTGGCTTTATCCTTGCAGCTATATCAAATGAATTTAATTTAGCAAAAACAAAAGATAATCTTAACCCAAGTACAATATAAAAATTAGTAAAAGTAAAATTAAATCTCTTAGAATATCCTTACTTGCCTTTTTATGGTGTTGGTTTTATTACCAAGGAAAGTCAAATCATTGTAACTCCAGTATCTTTTACACGACTGCCCCACACCATAACCTCAGGGCCAACTTACAATATTACATAAATTTCATCAAAGAAATTTTTTTTCTTTTTTTTTTTTTGAGACAGGGTCTCACTTTGTAGTTCAGGCTGACCCTGAGCTCTCTATGTAGCCCAGGCAAGCCTCAAACTCAGCAATCCTCCTGTCTCTGCATCCCGAGTGCTGGGATTACAGGCGTGAGCCACCATGCCCAGCCATCAAAGAAATTTTGAAAGACCAGAGTGCTGATTTTACTAGCTGACTAAAGCACTGGGAAAAGGGGAAAAAGGAATGATACTATAAAAATTACAATAAAGTAAATAAATGAAAATAGTTTAAAGTCTCCTTCAAAAGCAACTTCAAAATTATTTTGATAAGAATATCATGTAGTGGGAGAAAATGGGATCAAGACCATAAATGAAAAATAGTTAATTATGAAGACGTGACACTGACAATGACCCCTATAAACTATCTAATTTTTAAGTGATTAAGGGTATCATAACTGTTGAAAAAGTTAACAATTTGCAAACGTGGACTGTGTCAGATGTTGATGACTGCAAGCACAGGAAAATTAGCTTCCATCAATTAATCAAGCACCCTAGTAACTATGAGTTCATGTACTGAGCACTATGAATAGATTACTCAAATGATTTCTGTCTGCATCTTTTAGGTGTGTTAAAAATGGTGAACACAGGAGCAAAAAAATGTCTTGTTAAATATGAATGGTCATCCATATGTAAAACATCAGCAGATGAATAGTGAATACAAAAGACTGTTCTGCACAAAGTTTTCTAATGGCTTCAGAAGAACCATGATCACAAGCTTCTAATCATTCTGGAAGTACATTATTTCTCTGAAGGAAAAAAATAGCACAATTTTTATTTTTTATAGCCTCAATAGCAGAGAAAATCATAAAGCCATCATACCAAGCAGATGTCCTTTCAAGGCTAACCATACCTGTACAATGAATATTGTACCAGAAAATATATGTCTGTTATGGTGAAACTTAAGTTTGAGAACTGCACAAAATAACTCAATTGTAGGCACTATGAATGATTTGAGTCACACACTAATGATAAAGTTAAGTGTTTCTATGAAAAAAAGTCCTTTGATAAGAATCTTTCTAGATACAGTAAGAGTTGGAAGTCAGATAACACTTCAATTCACCATAAGATAAGGTTATTTTCTGTCCCTATAAGAGGAAAAGTTTATAGAAATTTCCACCAAGATTAGCTGAGGAACTTTGCACCATGCCATCTTTCCGGAAGCATTCGGGTGGTTCTCACCCAAGACTGAAAGGCTGAATCATGTTCATATATATTTGTATACTGGGTAATATGCGAGGCTAGATTCATGTGAAAAAAGAAATCATATCTCGGCCGACTTTAAAATACAGCTTCGTATCTTTGGAATTCAGTAATTCGGTTTAACCAGCATAGCCTACCATCCCCAAAGATGTCTAGAATACCATCTAAAACTCTCAACTCCAGGTCAAAGATTGCTCTTTTTCCTGATGAAGAATAAAATTTTTACATCACATTAAAATATATGTGAACATATATTAGAGCAGAACCAAACAAATGAATTTGCAATATTTCTAGTGAGGCCTTTAAATTTTATCCTTCAGTCATTTTGTTTACCCGTATTTTTGTTAAAGATCATTTAGTGCAATGTATATCAATTTGGATTCATTCATATACTACCAATGCTATTATTTCTGTGACCAGAAATATTAACCTCTCTAAATTTCAATTTCCTTATCCGCAAAAACAAAACATCTCATTCATAGGATTATTTTGGTGACAAACATTATGGTGACATAAAAGCCAAGCACAGTTATCTCCCAGCTCTCTCGGCAATCAGGCTGGGAAGCAGCATGGAATGAACAAAGCCTGTGGTGTGTGTCGGGCCTTCAGAACTCTGAGAGTGCCCAGGAGACACGGGTGAGCTTGGGGGAGATAATGCAGAAGTTACGCAGAGGCCAGCACCCGCGGTAAAGGGAGTGACCAGACAAGCAGAGGAAGGGCCCAAGCTAACCACGTAAAGGGAACTGAACAACGTGAACGAGTGGATTTTGAGCAGGAGATGGCAACACAACGGCTGGTGAGGAGTGCAGGTAAAGGTGAGGACTAAATTACACAGGACTTAATATGTCTCCTGTTGGCTGACTTGGAGTAGACAGATATATTTAGTGGAAAAATAGAGTGCATTGCTTTTTAAAAGACCTGATTAGCAGCATCCTGGGACAGGGTGTAACAGAGAGACTCCTCAATGAAAATCACCAAAAAAGTAAGACAAGAAATAATGAGAAAATTATAAAAGGTAAATTTGCTAATGTTAGGACAAAAGGACACCTTTCTAAACTTCAGAGATAATCAAAAATGATGGACTAAAAAATCGATTGTTTGACAAAATGCATTAAGTTCAAGCTCACCATCAACAGAAGCAAATTTATATTAGAAAATATTGCCTCACATTTTAAAATTCGCTCATTCTCGTGAAGGACTCAGAAAATTAACTAAGATTAAAAATAAATTTGAGGGCCAGAGATTTAGCTCAGTGGTTCTGGCGCCTGCCTCACAAGCGCAAAGTCCTGAGTTTGATCCCCAGGAAACCACATACAATGCTGGGCATGGTGACTCCCGCCCACCAGCAATCAATACCACATACCACAGTGCCGAGCGTGGTAGCTCATGCCTGTAATGCCAGCACTCGGGAGGCAGAGGCAGGAGGATTGCTGAGTTTGAGGCTTGCCTGGGCTACATAGTGAGCTCAGGGCAGACTGAACTACAAAACGAGACCCTGTCTCAAAAATAAATAAATAAATAAATAAATAACAGAAAACAATGAATTTAAGAGCTTATCTTTAAACAGTGATATTAATCTCTAGAAAATCTCATAAATATAATGCTGAATCAGTGAATACAATTATACATAATAAATAATAGAATCTGATAATTAATGAATAAAATTAGTTTTCAATAATGAAATGCAAAATTAACTTTTAAAATATTCAAAACTATTGATTAAATTGGTAACTTTTTGGAAAAACTTATGAAATCTTAAAATGAACCTAAAAAAGAACAAAAGCTATAAAAGAATAATATTCAGAAAAGCAAAGCAAAATTAATAAATATTATTCTTCAAGGTATAGAATAAGAAAAGTTACTAAATTGACACATCTAAAATAAGATTTAATTCCAATTATTGATAAAACATCAGAATATGAATGGATAGATAAGATGAACACCTAAAAGTCAGTGTCTGGCATATGAACAATAAACAACTGGAAAACACAATGAAGAAAAGATTTCATTCATAATAGCTACTAAAACCAATTTTAAATATCTAAGAATAATTTTAATAAATGTACAGACCTACAGTTTGAAATAATTTTCTAATATATAATTAAAAATGTGAATAAATTATTCCAGAGGTACCTACTGAGGTGACAGTAAGTTAATTTTGTCAAATGTCACAAAAAGGAAATATCATTATAATATATGAAGTCTGTAAAGGATTAAAATGGAAAAGCATTGAAAATAATCCAAATTAATGTTTATGTAAGACCAGCCACACAGCATCTTTATTTAGATAGCCCACATAATCCTGGGTTCTTCCGCATTTTTTTTCAAGAAGAAATAAAATCTCAGAAATAGGAATTGTCCCATATCACAAATAGTTACCTAATTTTGGAACAAAATTAAATTGATTACATGACTTCAAAAACTGAGTTCTTGGCTTCTATAATATTCAGCCTCTCCACTGAGGACCTCCAAAAATTGGACACCAGATAACTTTAAGACACATACATATGTCTTTAAATATGGAGATTTTAGACACGATGCTAAATGAAAACATAAATAAATAAAACATTTTTTTTTTCTTATGTGTGTCTATGTACGTGAAACAAAAGAATGAACTGGGTTTTTTTTTGAGACCGAATCTCGCTTTGTTTGAACTCACTATGTATCCGAGGCAAAGCTCAAATTCGCAGCAATTCTCCCACCTCTGCCTCCCGAGTGTTGTGATTATAGGCATGAGCCATCACACCCTATAAAACAGCACTGTTTTTTTTTGAGACAGGGTCTCACTTTGTAGTTCAGGCTGGCCCTCAGCTCACTATGTAGCCCAGGCAAGCCTCGAACTCAGCAATCCTCCTGTCTCTGCCTCCCAAGTGCTGGGATTACAGGCGTGAGCCACCACACCCGGCACTGTGGTATGTGGTATTGATTGCTGGTGAGCGTGAGTCACCACACCCAGCATTGTATGTGGTTACTGGGGATCGAACTCAGGACCCTGTGCTTGCAAGGCAGGCACCAGAACCACTGATCTAAATCTCCAGCCCAAGAAAGCACTTTCAAAAGTGGATAAAAACAGCAAAATGAATGGTATTATTTAGTGTACTGTTATACATGATTTTTACTTTTTGGATAGACCAAATGTTCTATAAACACACAAGTAAATAAACAATAAAATTTATTTGGGTAGTAAATTTTGGGGTATTTTTTTGCTTTTTTATTATATATATAATATAATATATATTATATATATAATATACATTATACATATATCATATTATATATAATATATATTATACATATATCATATTATATATAATATATAATATATATAATATATATATGTAATAATTACAACCATCATAGGAAGTTTGTACCTGTACGTGATGTATATTACTTGTTTTTCTCATTTCCTTTCTCACCATTATAAAGCTAATTTAAAAAATTTTTAAAAACATATTTTATTTTAAAAAAATAAAAATTTTAAAAAACATTAAGTTAATGATTATATGGTACATGATTGCTTAAAATAATATTTTACTTAACTGAGATATTCAGACACAAAATATTTCTTTCCCCTAATTTCTTCAAAATATATAAAATCAATAAAGGGCCAGTCATGAAAGAAGGCTAAAATACTTCTCCTTAGAAACAAATCCCCCCATATTGTTCCATCCTCTCAAACATATACAATATTACAAAAATTAATTGATTAGAAATTAAAGTCAGACATAAATATATATTTACAAGAAAACATATATTTACACATTTCAAATTGTGTGAAAAGTTCATTTTAGTCTTGTTTAATCAATACACAGTTATCAATCTGTGAGTTAATCTGTTCAAACACAGATGTAAAATCCTAGACTTTGTGGTAGGCTTTGTCTACCACTTTTCTCCAATGCAAGAAATAAAAAAAAAAATCATTAAAATAAAGAATTTTATAAATTTAAACATTTAAGCATTTCTTCTGCAAAAAATAAAAAGACACAAAAACCAAAGCATTTTATCTTTTTGTTCAGATAGTATCTTTTGTTTTTGTTGTTAAAAGTATGACATTATTGAGATTTTTCTATAGTGAATCTACCATTTTGAAAATAATTGATCTGAACATTCCTTCACAGTTCCTGCTGCCTCAGAAACCAAAGCTCCCAGGGCATAGATGTTTAGCTGGATAATTATCTGTCTGGGTATCCTCCCAGGTCTGCTCCTCCTAACTCCCAGGTTTTGGGGTAACGCTGTGAACCGCAAATATTACTGAGGTGACAGAATCCCTCCGTAACAAGGATGTCAATGCCAGCCGCTATCTGCAACCACAGCCACTTTCAGCTTTCAGTTCTTATTTAAAAGGCTTAATTGGAAGTTTTTATTACTCCCAATTAGGCTTTTTAATTAAAAGGAAAAGTTGAAAGAGGCTGCAGGCAAATACTGCTGAAACCCATATCAGCATAAAATCAAAGGAAATAAAAACAAAATTACTCTACTGTAAAACAGCAGTAACAGGCCGAGCTTTCAATAATGTTTACCTCTGGTCATATCCGATGTTATAGTAGCACATTGGCAGTGATGAAGTGGACATGACTGATTGGCAAAACCAGACTGTATCTAATGTAATAATAAAATTCATCAAAATGATACTTAAAAGACAACATTAGCATTCAAGGCAAAAATCTACCAAAATGCACAGTTGAGAACTCAAGTTGTTAGCAATTCTAATTCACCAACGTGACACTAACTCTACACACTAATGCAGACTCTTAAAACCTCTTTAACAAGCAGAATACCACATATAAACAGTGTGGGGAAATGTTTATTGTTGTACGATGACTGGCTTTTTAATTCTTTGAAGAATACTTTTGTACAAACCCTTATCTTGTCATTATTGTTAAGTTTTTCACTACTGACAGTTTTTAATTCAAAATGAAATTATAAGTTGCATTTGCTTATACACTCGGCATCTTAAATTCTACATAATGTTCTTGGAGCAAAACAGAGCTTGAGATGTAAAGGTGAGCTCATCATCAAGGGGAATAGGAACACGTGCAGATATCAGACCTGTAGCAGAAACAATTTCATACCCAATAAACTTGGCTATTTATCGTGAATTGTATATATTATAGTTAGATTCAGAAGAAGATATTTAAAATGGCTTATATATAAACCATAATACTGAAGAAGTTATTTCTTCCTATTTTACCTTTTCAATTCACGGATTAAATCAATACTTGAACCCGAATCACACTACCAAACTCTGGTTACAAAACCTAAATGCCTATGCAGGAAGACTAAATTATAGTATAAAATCGAGATTGCAGGAATCTTTGTTCTTTATACCCAATCATCACAGAGGCTCACATTTTGCAATATAAAATCTTGCTTAAAAAATGATGAAAGTGCACTGCATTTTCCACCTATTCCCAGAGGTGCTAAACCACAGTAGCCTTTCACGAGGAGACGTTCATCATACAAGTGCATCCTGCGTGGAGGGGGCAGGATGTCAGAGTGTGGGTTAATCTCCTTCCCTGTGTCCCTACCTCAGCTCCCACCCTTTCAGATGCTCCGTTCTCTGCAACCCAACTTCCCCCGGGTCTTAGAGCAATCTGTGCCTTTCTCTCACATTGCACTTTTCTGGCTTCTTCATCCCAGCGAGAATAAGAGGCAGACTCTGGCCTTTCAAAGGCCTCTCTCACCCGGCTCTTCATTCCAAACTCAACCCGAATCTCCGGCCTCCCTCACGGTCCTCCAGCACTCCGATCCTCAGTCCTGTGGATCCGCCCAGCCTTTGCCTTCTGGGAGGCACTCATATAGTCCCTCCTCTATGACTAACAACATTTCTTCTACTTTTCCAGAGGCCAAGGTTATCGGTGCTCCTCAATTTAAAAGTAGTCCCAACCGAACCTTATCTTTTCCTAATCTTTTAATCTCCAATTACCACGATAATTTTAATCTCAATACCTGTCATCTTATGGCAATTGTTATTATGTTTAGTTGGCTATTTTTTAAAAATATATATCTTCCTTTTTAAAAAAAAATGTCTTCACAAAGCAAAAAACTTGACTGCCTTACTTATAAATATATTGTCTCACGTATCACCAACCCACATCTATTTCTGAGCCTGGCATACAGTAGGCACTCAGTTAATGTTTTTTCATAAATAGATTAATAAAGTGCCTGAATTTAAATGCTAAGAGGTTCTTTCTAAGGTATTAATAACAAACAGACCTCAGATGACATAAAATTATAATAAAGTAGCAGGGAATAAAAAAGAGAACTCTAGTCACCCAGTGGAATTAAGGTCAAGTAAGAACTTATAATGATCATCTAAACAGAGATACTCTCTTAAACAGAGACTAATGTCCCTATCTTATATGTGGCTCTGGATTTGGGGATTTTGTTTTTGTGTATTATCTAATCCTAGACTTTTGCTTTCTCCCTTCCTCACTTCTCTTTAAATGTAAAGCCATGGTTTTACTTTGAGCTTTAAGAAATATCTCTTAAACCCACTGAAAACCTGTTCTGCAGGAAAGAGAAGCAGCAGTCTACTTGTCAGAGCTAATTTCCCTCCAGCTCACCTTATACAATGAGAAGAAGATAAATGCTTGAAAATATTTGAGAGTCCATTACAGGTACAAATTCCTTCTGATGAATGTTATCATTATCTATATTTAAAATGTACCAATAAATGTCTTGCTTTAAAACATTCCAGAAGAAAATGCAGTTGAAGAAAATAATGACCTCTTTCAATACTGGAATCATTAAGATAATAACTGCAAGTAGAGGTAGTAGGAAACATGATCCCCACTAACCAGCTTTAGTTAGGTGTAATTTAGGGGAAAGAAAGGGGGGAAAACCAAGCCTGATAGCACTTCCCACCTATGTGTTCATGTCTCCGGCCAGTGAGTATGCAGAAACTACCCAGAGATTCACCAGAACAACCGCACCTCTTGGGAAGAGCATCCTTCCCTTAGAGTGTGCCAACTGTTAGACCTAAAAAAAAAAAATCTTAGAAGCAGAAAATCTTAGAAAATCTCCCTCCCTAACTAGGGAGAGAGAGCAGAAAGAAAACAAAACTCAAACTAAATAGTCTTCATATTATTCTATGTGTGACATAAAACTGTCCAGCAGTATCAATAGTCTTTATTTCATTTTATACATGTTTTATAGACTAGGAATCACTTATATCTAGTCCTAAACTTGGACTTGTTTTCTAAAACAATTAATAAAAGTCATACAAAGGTTGTACAGAAACCTCCCTATGTGCAAAGTGTAATTTGTGTAGAAAGATCATTCAGTATTTATTTGTGCCTATTAATTTTTGGTGCTTAATGTTCTATTTTGTTTTGGCCTGTTCCTTTGTTTTTCATGACATCTGTGTCCTCTTATCTCAGAGTAGTTGCAGAATTTTCCAGAGTTAAAAACTCACATGACTGGAGATGTACTGATATGTACTTTCTTGCCATTCTAGATCCTAAAATGGAGTTTAAGAAAGTAGTCTTTGGATTGTTCACAAGAAGCATTCTGTTGGATATTAAGATCTTCAGCTTGTGAATCAGTTAAATCATAACTCTACTACTGGATAGCTGTATCCTTTAACAAGATTATTACATTTCTTATATTTCTATTATTGTCATTTCTATTATTATTATTATTATTATAGGAGATTATCATCAAGAAATTACCAAGGGCACAAATCTGTTCCCTGTAGTTCTGAAATCAGCAGTCTAGTACTGGTCTCACTTAACAAAAATAAAGGTTATGTTCAGTGCTGTACTCATCTCTAAGCGCTATAAAATAGAACACACCCATCTGTTTTCTTCTCATATTTAAATACTATACTCTTAGCTCCTGGATCCACTTTTCTGTCTTCAAAGCAGCATTGAGCCTTTATTCTGTCATCATCCCATCGTGTTTGACAATGGTTGGGAAAGGCACACTTCTTTTAAGAACTCATGGACCGATCCTGGTTGAACCGAGCCAAATAAAGCAAAATCGTGTCCCCTTCCCTTTTATTGCATCTCTAAAGTTTATTTTGCCAAGTAAGACAATTTATGAAGTCCAGGGAACAGAACACAGCCACCTTTGGGGAGGCTACTATTCTACCAACCACAGTTATCTTTTTTAGTCTCATTTGCTCTGCCTAAGTAATGAGACACATAATAGTTCCCTGCCCCATAGGATGGTGAGAATACATAGAACATAGCTGCATTAGCATCTGACATAAGAAATGTGAAATATAACTAAATTAAAACTTCAACTGTCATAAATGATATCATAAAAGTAATAACCTATTCTTGTGTTCGCTCACTTCTAGATAAATCTACTTTATACCACCACGAAATGATCAGGATCAGGGGCTTTGAACCTTCCTTTATCTCAGATTCTTCTCTCTAGTTCTGATGGGGCAAAATGTTCTGTTCTTTCTTAATCATTTATCCTTCAGATAATCTAGAGAGGCCATACCGGGAGTTATACTGACACAAAAGAGAATTTCAAAACTGACGCTCATGGATGAGGCCCCAGCCCCTGAAAACTCTCGTGATCATTCGTGTCTATTTCTCAGGCGACGTAAACCTCTCGCTGATGTTGCGCATAAACATTCACACGCTGTCTCTACAAGGCTGGAAGTGGTGAGACTGCTAGACAGCCTCCTGCTACGTTCAGAGGCCCTGGTGTTGCGGAATAACCAGGTTGGCAGGGTTCACCTGGAGGATTACCTGCTAAGTAACAACTTTAAAGAAAACAATTTGGAGTTACCCAAGAGGAAACAACACACTTACTTATCTGCAGACTCTCCACACAGACTGTATTAAATTTTCCATAACCAAATTTACTGCAGGGCTAAGAACAAGCGTGAGATATTTCTGCTGAAAGTTTTTAATATTTGAAACTGCTTTTTAAAACGAAGCTTAAAGCCTAAGTGCAATTTCCTGTCTTTTTGGCAAAAATCTTTTTTTTTTTCCCATTTGGGAAAATTGCTTGGCTCTCTAATTGTTCCACAGTACAAAGTCAAGTATAAATTCAAAACACATAAACAGATTGAACTAAATAATGCTGGTCAGTGTCAAGATTCTGGAAACACCATATTTGATATCATGAAACTGTCTCAGAGTTTGTAGCAGCAATTTCTGTGACGTTTTCAAATCAATAAAACGCAAGTACTAAAACTAGAAAAAGGAAAAGAAATGAAAGAAGGCACAAAAGTTACTTGCTTGACAATTTCTAAATGAATATATATTTGAGTACAGCAAGTCTTGAGCCAAACAGATAATGAACTCTTAGCCACTGAACATTTTCCTGATACCCCGTTGTGTCTACATTAAGTGTACAGCACAAGGATTCAGAAAACTGGTAGATTTCAGCCAAAAAGATTTATTGTAGCCGACATTCAAAGGGGTTAAAAAAGAAAGTCTGCTTTGTCTGAAAAGATCACTTCAATTCCCATCCCTGCCCATCAAGTGAAAGAGAAAATATATGAGGGTATCAGCTGTGAAAGGTCAGCATACTGAGTAGGGTATGTAGTGCCTGTTTTTTTGTTTGTTTGTTTGTTTGTTTGTTTGTTTGTTTGTTTGTTTGTTTGTTTGAGACAGGGTCTTGCTTTGTGGTTCAAGCTGCCCCTGAGCTCACTATGTAGCCCAGGCAAGCCTCGAATTCAGCAATCCTCCTGTCTCTGCCTCCCAAGTGCTGGGATTACAGGTGTGAGCCACCACTCCTGGCACTGTGGGATGTGGTACCAATTTCTGGTGGGTGTGAGTCACCATGCCCAGTATTGGTTTATGTGGTTACTAGCGATTGAACCAGGGACCTTGTGCTTGCTAGGCAGGCACTGGAACCACTGAGCTTAAATCTCCAGCCTGCCTGCTTCTTGACATGAAAGGAAAGAATCTCGGAGAATGCAATTGGAAAGTCCATGTGCTACAGAGCAGTACTACACTTTTCCGTGTTCTATAAAGCCACTCAGAGGAGATGTGCCCAGTGCTGAAGAACTATCTCAATGCATTGCCTAACACCCCCCATGACCATTCTGGGTAGTGCCAGACAGAATCAGAGGCACTGAAGAAAATGAATTTGGAACTAAAAAGAGGAGCTTCAGAATTTAAACAAGAAAAGGAAAAGGACTGTGACAAAAGATATGGTTACTTGATCCCACAGGACAAGCGTGTATGAATGAATATTTTAAGTTTTTTACTAAGCCCAAACAGGGCCATGAAATATAAAAAAGGTCTAGATCTTTTGTTGTCATCATCAAAGGGAGAAACGAGCTAGTCCAGAGTGACAGGGCTAGAGGCAGAGAATAAGAGCTTGAAATTGAAATGGAGATAAACTGTGTACAAGTCCTGCAGATGAGATGAATATTTATTTGAGTTACATTTCAGATTCTACTAAAGAGTGCAAAACACCTTAAAGAATAATTTCTAAAAATGCTCATCTCCTCACTTCAAAAGAAAAAGCAAAAGAAGGAACATAATGTACATGGATAAATCTGAATTCATGAATGGCGATAGTCATATCTTACTGTGCTTTGCACGCTAAAGATTCAGCTAATCACTTCCCAGATTTAACAAGCTGACATCAAACCATAAACAGGACCATTTCACACACACACACGGATATCAGAGCCACCTCTGAAGAGAAAGTGAAACAGCATTCCCCAGTTTAAAAGTGCATATGAAAAGGAAAAGCACAACCAAACTACCCAGCATGTATAGAAGAGAACATCAAAAGATTAATAATGTGTGAAATTTACTCAAAATCTTGCTGCCCATACCAGGTATTTCAGCTTCTCTTAAAATGTTAAGATGCCTGGAAACTTTTAAAGACAATAGACTGTGCTTTTAAATGGATTTGACTTCCAAAACATGGTCTTGATATGTCACTACACAGCTTCCAAAGTAAATGGTCACCCAAGTGCAACACGGCTCGCACGGACACACATTTCTCCGCCGACCTGATAACTGCAAGACTGTGGAAAACGCACTGGGGGTTGACTTGATGGCCGCCTCTGGGAGAGCACAGACAGAAGTACGTCCTCTCATACCATCAAGAGGGTGGCACTGTTGTCACATAATCCATGGGCTGATCGCTTGTACTGTTGTAGAGATCTCATTAATCTCACTTACCAAACCAATGATAATTTGAGCTAAAATGTATAGACCACAAAGTATAATTTGAGACAGTGTAAAAGATCTACCTAGTTAATTAAATCCAAAGCTTTCCTGTGTTTTCTCTTAATCATCTAGATAACGCGTCAAAAACATCGCTCTCTTTCTCTTACTATGTCATTTTATATAATGACAGAAAATGGTAATTAATTTTTAATGGTACCTTCTCCACCACTTCATATTAACCTGGAATTCTAGGTCTCAGAATAGAGATGTCAAAATCATACTCCGTGTTTTAATAATATAAAGTTACAGAAATATGTCAGATAAAGTAATGTGGGCTTTTTCTTTGTTTCCTCTTTCCCAGTTTAGGGGAAAGAAAAGAAAAAAAAATAGCCTGTCTCACTTGAGCTTTTAATTAGTTAATCTCCCATACAGGTAAGTCAGTTCTGCTAAGTGCTGCTCTGGACAGATAATTACCTGAAAATGAGTGCCCGGGGTGGGATTCACTCCGAGAGGAAAGTGAAAAGGGAACCAAACTAGGACAGCGAAGGTGCACATTCCGCAATGCTCTGCCATTTACCCTCCCTCCCCAGACATCCTCTGAGTGTACACACAGTGGTCGCATGACAACCGCATTTTCAAGACATATAACTTACCTGGTACAAATTCTGTATCTGTTTCTGCATTGTGTACAGAGACTGTCGCACTGGGAACTTGTTAAAATCATCTGGGAACTTGTTAAAAGTCAAGATTCTCCGGACCCAAAAGTTTCTCAGGCAGCAGGTATTTTTGGAGACCCAAAGTTCCCAGTACTCCTGGTGGATTCCTATGCACATGATCCTTGGCCCACACTTGGAGAACCACCATCGCAGATGCTGCGTCCTCCATCTTTTTTTAGATGTCATTCCCCAGACTCCAGCAAGGTAGAAATTGGGGCCACAGTTTTGTTTCCCTGCCTATTGGATGGATGTTGTTGCCATTTGTCGCCTGGCCTGTGAGTTTTTGGAATCTCCAGAAAACATTCCTTTAATCTTTCAATGGCCCTGACTAAGCCCTTATTTCTATGTTTGCACGGAGCTCTTTACTCTAAGCTTTGGAAGCACATTTGGTAACAGCTAACCCTAATACCAGCAGTGTAGAAATAGAGATGGTTCCACACAGGTATTGGTGGGGGAAACAGGGAGAATGTTCCAGATGTCTTATGATAGACTCATTCTTGGGCAGGATGGGTCTAAGACCTTTATTTAAGAGTTTTAGCAAAGCTACATATGATAACCAATGGTGTTAACAATGACAGTAGAGGATGGAAACACCAAAATGAAAGTCTGTTTTCCTAAAAATATAGGCTATACATGAAAAACATAAATTCAAATAGTATGGAAATTAGACGTGAAAAATGCAAGATGTTTTCCCAGATATGGCTTTCTTGTTTTCCTGAAACAGATTTTTCAACAGCTTTGATATTACCTATTTTACTTGTCACCATCACCACAATGCATTTATATAACTTTATTTCTTCATAAGTCCCTACAGAGCCCACTAGAGTCCCTTATATATACCTTACACTTTCTGCCTTATTTCCCTCTACCTCGTATTGTTACCCTAGGAGTAATCCATGTGTTTGCCTGATGACTTTAAAGTACACACTTGAGTAATCATCCTTAGCAGCATCTAGAAATATTTTAAATAAGGAAATTAGCACATTTATCTTTCAGAAGGGTAACATTTAAAAAAAATTTTTTTTGAGACAGGGTCTCTCTTTGTAGTTCAGGCTGGCCCTGAGCCTCAAACTCAGCAGTTCTCCTGCCTCTGCCTCCCAAGTGCTGGGACTACAGGCGTGAGCCACCATGCCCAGTTTAAAATATTTTCTTAATCACTACTTCATGTTAAGTGATTGCCTAAGGTAAAGCCATGGGTAGGCCATCGTGTAAATTGTTTACAAGTTTATGGGATCCTAACCCTACGTTGGACATAATCCTGAATTTACAGAATACACACATATAACTAGCTCTCTCTGTGCATTATTATTTCACCAGACATTCCTACTTTTGTGTAACTTTGAAGTGGCAGATGATTTTAACTCATCTGAGATTATTGTAATTTGTTCCTAAAGAGCTTATACCTCTATCTTGAGGTACCATAGTCTAATTCATTGCTTGAAAGCCTCTTATTTTTATTTGATGGACTCCTTGATTTCTGACCAAGCTTCCTGGGCAGCAAGTAAGAGTGGTAAAACATATATTGCTAAAAAGAAATAGCCACTCACCTAAGGTTCTAGAAAAAAAGCCAACTATCAGCTCTGAAAGACTGATTGCCTCCAAACAACTCTGGATTAATCTTAGCTGAAGAATAAGTGATGGACATAAAGTTACTCAACCATAATATATAATAAAAGATATGACAGGTCCATAAGCAACTAGCTAATAAATCACAAGAGTAAATGATAGGACATTGTTGTGACATATTAATAAACAACAATGGTGAGCTTACTTGTCAATCATATTACTATTATCCCCAGTAAGAATGTAATTGTTGTTGTTGTCATCTTGAACAATGAATCAAAGGTATACAACACTACAACTACAAACTAAAGAACAGCTTTCAAAAGCATTCTGTCATACAGTTAAAGATGCAATTGTTTTACCATCATACTCTCACAAGGTCATGACTTACTTCTATTGTCTTTGTGCAATATACAGCATTAACCAACTGTACAGAAATTTAAAGGTTTTGTGAAAATGCATACCTTTATAAATTCTTATTTTAAAATGCTATTGTTATAATGATGTTATAAATAAATTGATCCTAAGGGAACAGGTTATCAATACTATGCAAATATTTTTAAAAACTAATCAAATGTATTATAATATAGCATGTTATCATAAATCTTCAAGTATATGTGCTTAAATTAGTGTGTGGAAACCTGAAGTCATTATTTTTTTTTCACAAAATGAAAACTTTTGTTTTAAATGAGTTTGATGGAAATTTAAAAAATGTAAAGTTGGCAAATAAACCACGACTAAATGTGGGCCAGTTGTCTTTAACAAAAGAATCACAATTAAGCTTGAGATATTTTCCAAGACAAAAGGAAACATTTCATATGTATATTAGATAGAATGTATCATTAAATATGCTATTTAATGGTGAGCCAAGCACAAATGAACAGGCAAATTTAAAGTTTTATAAATTTTTGTCTGTATGAAGAGAAGATAGTATTGTAAAATTGAATTTTTGAGGTTAAATAATAGTGAATTTTCAAATGATAACCCATTAAAAACTAGGTGTGGATTTCTACATCATGATGGTTCAGGATTAGGTAGTATCTAAAGAAAAATGTGCAAATTATGTGATAGAAGGTGTTATATTCTGTTGAGTTATAGACTTCTCAAGATGGGGGGAAAATAATGGCTAATAAAATTAGAAACTATAATTTTAACTGACACTTTCTCTCTTTCTATGTACTTATGAATCAGAAATCTATTTCAAAAATCTATTCCACTAGAAAAAATTGCCTTTATCCAGAGACAATTTTAATATAGTTGTTATTATTCATTTCACAAAAAGGCACTGATAGGTAAGGAATTCCCTACCTGCTTATACACTAGCAAAAGTACCAAGAAATCTGGTTCATAAATTTCAGTAATTGTGTATAAGTCAACACTTTATCAGACCAATTATTATACATCTGGAAGTGTGAAACATCCTCTTGGTTATCATAGTAGAATCTACACCAGCCCCTGGTGAACAACATGTAACTTTTTAGAAACTAATTTTCCTGATTTCAGCAATTTTCATTGCATCACCTACATATTATTAACTTGCATAGTATACTTGGTAACTAGTGGTAATTTTACCCTAATCTTTAGTATTAAATTACACAGCTGTAGTTACCAGTTGCTGAAATCAGGAATATTCACATCTAAAAAGTTAAATGCTCATAATTGTTTTACAAAATTTAAAATTAAATTCTAATAATTGCCAGTTCTACTTAGATTCAATTCTTGCAATTATCGGTATCTTGACACAAAAAACAGGAGAGCAAAGAAAGTCCAAAGAAGAGAAAGGCAACATTATCACAAGGATGAAATATGCAACTAGTTCTGCTACTCCAGCCTGACTACAAAGCCGCTTCATGAAGAGCTACTAGAATCAGGCTCCTTTCTAAATTCTCCTGAAATATTGTCACAACTTTGTGAGAACTATTTCCATGTTGACCCACAATCAGTAAGATTATATCTACTTTTCATGGGACAAGAAATACCTGACTTCCTTCAAGAAGTCTTTTTTTTAATTGAATTCTTTATTGGTACATTTTATATACATTTCTCAATCACACTCAACACTGGGGAATTTGTACCAGTATATGACACGTTAATTCTCATTTTTACCCATATCCCTACCCATCCCCACCCCCACTTATAGACATGCTATTTCTGTTTTTTTCTGAATCATATTTATTCTTTCCCCTCATTATGTTCCACCACCACATACCCTTTGAATATTTCCTATTTCACAAAATATATCATACATTCTAGAACTCATTTACATCTACAGGCTCTCATATCAGAGAAAAGATACAGTATTTACACATCAGTGATCTATTTATTTCACTTCATTTCACTTAGTAGTGTGTCCTCAAGGTGTATTTCAGATGCCCCATTTTGAATTGGGTCTTGAAACTTGGGAGGCTGATTTGTTTAAGTTCTTTATATATTGTAGATAGTAGTACTTTGTCTGAGAAACAGCTAGTAAGGACCTTTTTCCCATGTTGTTGGTTGTCTTCTAGCAGTGCCAGTGGTCTCTTTCGCTGTGCAGAAGCTTTTCAGTAGGAAGAGATTCCATTCGTTGATTCTTTCTGCTAGTTCTCATGCCATAGAGGTTTCGTTCATAAAATCTCTGCCCATGCCAATGTTTCCAAGAGTTTTGCCTAACCTGTTTTGCCGCAGGTTTTGGAGAAGTCTCTTGATTATATAAATACATCAGTGTACTCCTACTTCTGTGTATTTATCTTTACTTTAAATTATAGTTAATTGATACATTAAAATTATTCACATTCATGGGCAAGCAGTGTGCCATATATAATGTAGTGTTTAAATAAGGCTAAATAGATCTTTTTCCTTAAACTCTTACCATTAATTCACTTTGTGTTGAAAATATCCAAAATTCTTTCTATCCACTTTTTGAATTTACAATATATTATCTATAGTCTTCCTACTAAAATAACTTTCCAGAACTTCGTTTAACTAATGATAAAGTAGTACTCTCCATTAAACAACCTGTCTCCTTTTTTCCTTCCTCTCTACTCTTCCCAGTCTCTTCTAGCCACCGTTCTACTCCCAAGTTCTATGAAATCAAATTTTTTAGAATTCATGAATAAGTACAGTCCTGACACGGCTTGTCTGTGTTAGTTACGTTCTCATTGCTGGGACCAAATATCTACCACCTACAAGTCAAATGAAGGAAGCTTTTTTTGGTGCACAGTTTGTAGAAGTTTCAGGTCGTAGGTGGCTCCAAGAGAGGGCAGTACGGCTGATGGGCACTGCAGAGAGAGACAGTGCATGGCCTGACAGGCAAGAAATAATAAGCAA
>PVIC010012858.1:0-39007 GCA_004025085.1 Thryonomys swinderianus | reverse complement strand
TTTTGAGACAGGGTCTCACTTTGTAGTTCAGGATGGCCCTGAGCTCACTATGTAGCCCAGGCAAGCCTCGAACTCAACAATCTGCCTGCCTCTGCTTCCCCAGTGCCGGGATTACAGCCGTGAGCCACCACGCCCAGCACTGTGGTATGTGGTATTGATTGCTGGTGGGCGTGAGTCTCCATGCCCAGCATTGTATGTGGTTTCCGGGGATCGAACTCAGGACCTTGCACTTGCGAGGCAGGCGCCGGAACCACTGAACTAACCCTCTGGCCCACAATGCTTTTATTCTTTTTTAGATATCTCTATGAGAATGAACAATTTTACTTATTTTTGATAGAATAAAATATATTTTATCTTGGAATTATTCTGATCAGTCCACTGAATCATCTTACACAGAATCTGCCAAAAAATGTATACATCAAGAGAAGAAAAACTTGTTTCAGTATTTTAATACTAAATACATTGAAACATCATGAGGTTAGTACAAGTTACCTGTGGCCTCTACAACTACAAAAAGTAGTGGTGGCCATCAGCTTCCAGACATTTATTAGAATGGCAAACTGCTGAAATATGTATACATTTTATTGGTGCATTTGTATGTCTAAGATATTTTATGAAATTTTTAAACAGCTGTTATTTACAGTCATATTACAAAAGACTAAACTTACAGGAAGGTTACAGTAGTAAGATGAATTAGTGATACTTCATCATTCTTCATTTTTGTCATTGTTTGACCTGTGCAGCATGACATGTAGTAGATGGCCTGTGTAATAAATGGAAACAGTAGTAGTAATACGACCCCATCTCAGTATAATATTGTTATTTTGTTTTTTCTTTTAGCTTTCATTGAACATGTTTAAGAATTCAAATTGTGTTTCCGACTCATAATAGTAAAGAAAAGAAAACTGACAAAAATCTCATAATACTTAAATATATCAATAGATGAATTCAAGGAGAAAATACTGGTTCAGAGCTATATTGTCCAATTAGGTAGCAAGTAGCCAAACATAGCTGTTGAAACCAATTAAAGTTAAAGGAAATCCTCAAAAAATACCATATTTTATGTCAGATATAAAATATTTCCATTAATGCAGGAAGTTCTGGTAAACAGTAGTGGTCTAGAGTAACAATGATAATAAAGTTGATTAAACGAAATCCCAGACTAAAACCTCATTTGATAATGTCTTGACTGAATTTTCTCAAAATCAGTATAGTAAATGACAATATATATATTACTGGAGACAAAAAGGAAATATGATACTGTTAATCCAACAAGAAATGGGACCATCCTGTTTTCCTGAAAGATCATGTGAACCATGATTTTTTCTTTTAACTTTTATGATCTTTGTATATTGAAATTCACTTGGTAAATGCTGAAGCTTTTGCATACAAACATGACTGAAAAAATGAAGATATAGATTAGAGATCTAAGCTTAGTGATACAGCATGTACTTAGCATACACAGGCCTTGGTTTGATTCCCAGCACCAAAAACAGATTATTGAGACATGAAATTTGTTGTATTTATTGTTCTAATTTAGTGTTTGTACACTTAAGTATATAGGTTTTGCAAATTTAAGATGGCTATTATATCTTCAACAGAATCATCAAAAATGGCAATATAGCCGGGCGTGGTGGCTCACGCCTGTAATCCCAGCACCCGGGAGGCAGAGACAGGAGGATTGCTGAGTTCTAGGCTTGCCTGGGCTACATAGTGAGCTCAGGGCCAGCTTGAACTACGAAGCGAGACTCTGTCTCAAAAAAAAAAAAAAAAGGCAATATAAGCACAAGAAATAATAATAAAACTTATTAGAAATGTACTTGCAATCTATAATCAATATTTCCAAGGTGGCTGTATCCCAAGTTCATATATTACAGCCAATGAACAGTTATTTATATTCAGATGAGGTCAGGCACATCCAGGGTAGAACACTCACAGACCAATTTAGTTGCATTCAAAGCATAGGCCCATTTTGGTTGCATTTCCTCTGAAACCAGGAAAATACAGAATTAATACATGAATTTGCTGTAAACTCATTAATAATTCTAGTAGGTATTTTACTTTCTCCATATTCTTTTGTAAAATTATTCATAAAATAATTTAAAAATATAAAAAATTAACACTCTACTGAACCCAGATGGTAAGTAGTATGAGAATTTTTCCTTGAATTCTAAAAATTAAAATACAGCTTTCTACTTCCAGAGTTTTTTAAATGAAAAAAGTACATCTTGAAAGGGTGCCAAAACTCCATCACTTGTTTTCTGGGACTTCATTTGCTGTTTGCATATGAAACAACTCATAGAACTGTAGAGCACATTAAATTTGATTATAATAAGTAATCATTAAGCCAAAGGATTACAACGAATAACAATATTTCATATTCAAATACCAAACATTTTATAAAAGTATGTATAAGAATTTTATAAAATATTTAAAAATTGACATCATGATCTTGTTTATAATTTGTAAAACATCATGAGAATTTTCCCTCATACCTAAATGAGCTTTGCAATATGTTCAAATTAAAAATTAACTATGTTGCCACATTCAAAACTAAAGTGGATAGCAAAGTCACCAGACATGAGTAAAGTTTTCTTTTTAACTGGCTGAAGACTCAGTGATACTTTTGTCTTTCTTAGCATATTTTTTTAGATTGAATTCTTTATTGGCACATTTTATATACAGCTCACAATCGCACTTAACATTGGGGAATTTGTACCAGTACTTAACGTGTGTGTGTGTGTGTGTGTATACACACACTTTTTTTTTTTTTTTTTTGAGATAGGGTCTCGCTTTGTAGTTCAGGCTGGCTCCGAGCTCACTATGTAGCCTAGGCAAGCCTAGAACTCAGCAATCCTCCTGTCTCTGCCTCCCGAGTGCTGGGATTACAGGCATGAGCCACCATACCTGGCTTAACATATATTTTTAACCATGCTTTTTCAGTATACTCTCAGGCAAAGCTTTTAGGGCTGTTTGGACTATCATGTTCAGATTTTATGAATAAATTGTTTGAAATGTTGTGATAAATCTTTTTGCTTCTTTAGCTTATGTTGAAGGAAGGACATTGTATTGTGTGCTTGTGAATTTTTAAATTTTCAATTCTCCAGTCCTATTTCTTTATCATCCCGACATAAAATCTTTGTAAGCGCGAAGTACTTTTACTGTTGTCAAATGGACAGCATTTGAGTAGCTTCTGTCCTTCGATCTCTGCTGGTTCTGATCTTTGTCAGTGCAAACAAAGGGAGAAGGAAAAATTAACCTGTTTTTCCCCTTGGTGCTGGACATTGAACCAGGACCTAGAATACAATAAATGCCTACTTTATCATAGGTTCCTTGAAGTTAGAGAACTCAGTTTCCTCACATTCTCATAGAATGTCCAATGCCATGCATTTTTAAGTTTCAAATACTTGTTGAGATTCATTTACTGCTTGTAACATGTGATTTTCCTACAAGGTATTTAATAGATAAGTTCTTCATTCAGATTTACAATGCTTATACTCTACACTGAGCAGAGAAGGAATGAGCTGATTAAAGTAATCCTCATGACTCATCTCAGTGTTCCTTTTAAATCTGTTCAGTCATCCCAGCCTATTAAGTCTGTTGAATGAATGAAAATTACTAAATGTGCTGAGTTCTCTTTTGAATACAAAGATTTAAGAATAGTTCTTCACCCAGAGAGATTTTTTTTTTATAGAAAAGGTAAATTAACACAGTGTGTTAGGTGGTGTTTTTCACAGGTATGCATATCTGCCAGATAGTTAAAATGCAAGAGAAGATCCTAAGATCATTTTCTTAAGGAATTCAGAAGGCTTTTGTTTTATTTTTTTTTTTGAGCGAGGGTCTCATTTTGTGTTTCAGGCTGGCCCTGAACTCACTATGAACTGACTATGTAGCCCCAAATTCACAGCAATCCTCCTGCCTCTGCCTCCCTAGTGCTGGGATTCTAGGTGTGAGTCACCATGCCTGGCATTGTGGTATGTGGTACCACGAAGCTAATTTGGACCTTGCATTTGCTAGGCAGATGCAGAACCACTGAGCTAAATCCTGACCCAAAGATTTCAGAAGTTTACGGAGTAAGCAAATAGTTCTGAAAGATAAAGTTAATAAAGAAAATATGGTTTTCAGCCAGAATAACAGTTTATTTACAACTAAATTTTATGGGGAAAGATTAGATTGTTTATCTAAATATCTTCCCAGAAATCCTAAAAAAAAAAAAGACCACTTAAAATCTTTGTTTTCTTGTCCTAAACAACATGTATATAAGAATTTTCATAATGACACTTCTATGTGCTATTCCTATCTAATACTAAAATTAAAATACAAGTTTTCCAAACCATGTTTATGTGTGTGTTACTTTAAAATCCTAAAATTAAAGTGATGGAAGTGATTTTAAAGACTGGTATTAAAAACTATGAGTAGGTCATTTCAAGTTCAAGGCCAGCCTGGGCTACAGTGAGACCAAGGCTATCTGAACTACACATAGCTTATCTCAAAAAAAGAGAAAACTTCAGGATCTAAGTGAAGCATGACTTACTTATTTTTGAAAAGTATAAACTTTAATTTGAACAGTTAGACATTATCATTATTGAAATTTTGAAAAACATCATTTCCTGATGTAAAAAACAAAAATGAGGGAAAAGCCGGGTGTGGTGGCTCACGCCTGTAATCCCAGCACTCGGGAGGCAGAGGCAGGAGGATTGCTGAGTTCAAGGCTTGCCTGGGCTACGTAGTGAGCTCAGGGCCAGCCTGAACTACAAAGCGAGACCCTGTCTCAAAAAAAAAAAAAAAAAAAAAATGAGGGAAAGTTCCTTCAGAATTTCCCCTGCTCAGTGCCTCAGGTAGCCTCACTAAATAGACTTTATTTAATGCTTCCGGGCTTTTTGACTTGCAACGAAACTGGGTAAATACCATTCTGTTCTTAATAATCAGAGAAACAAACTGATTGGCAGCCTGCTACAAATCATTGCAGCAGTTATATATCAGAGGTGCTCCTTTTGATTCCAGTAAATACTATGCAAGTTGACGTGATTTTCAGGGATTGGCCTCTCACATCTTTAGACTATTTTCCATATTTTGTTACCAGAACCTTAAACAGTTTCTTCATATCAGTTGTTTCCTCAGTATACAGTCTAAAATCCTAAGAATAGACTACTGAGTTTAAAGGAAAAGCCTCCAGTTCATTCTCCTAAGTACCCTCTAGAGAAGTTTTGTATTCTGTCCCACAGCTCAACACCACAAAATCTTTCTCCCTGCTCCCTAATTAATCTGTAGTATTCTAAAGTTTTTCACAGCTGAGCTATGCTATCATTTAAGCTCCAAAACTTCCATTGGAATTAGGGAGTGATTAATTTGAAATTTAATGTCTTAAAATATTTAGTGTTCTTATCAATAGTAATGAAGTGTCCGTCCCTTTATTTGCATTTATTACTTATCTGTTTAAATTTCTTTTCCCATGAAGGATACAATGTTTAATTTTATTTCTACCTTTAGTATTGGTTCTTATAACTAGCTTGAATTTGGATGTAAACAGTTTAAATCATTCTTCTTTTTAGCTTTTGTCAGAAGTGATAAGCCCAAACTGTTCAGAGGACTACAGATCAAGGTAAGATGATTATAAAGCCATCTCGCTTCCCAGGGTTACTTCGTGTCCTTTTGAACTGAAATAAATATTCGGATAATTTTTTTAATTAATTGACTTTAAGTTTATAGAGAAACTAAATAAAATAGAATGGTTCCATTGACTCTTTGGCCCTCGTCCTCACTCTCTGTTTCCCTTCAATGTGGTGCTTTGTTGAAATAATCTTGATAAATTAAGTAAATTCTATAGGTATCACCCTTTGTGCAGAAGTTTTGCCAACTGAATTATATCTTGTGTCCACTATTACAGATAGTATCATCCAGAGTACAGTTTCTCTGTTCTAAAACTCACCCATACACCACATTCATCTGTCTCCCCTGCCCACCAGTGGCAGCCACTGATCTGCTTACTGTCTGTAGTTTTCAGAGTGTTGCGTAGTTGCAGTCATATAGTATATAGCCTTTTCAGTTTGGTTTCTTTCACTTAACAGTGTGGAAATAAAATTTGCCAGTTTCTTTTTCCATGTTTTAGTAACACCTTTTTATCACAGAACAACATTCTGTGCTGCCATTTTTTTATTCATCTGTGGAGGAGCATCTATATGGATTGCAATTTTTGATGATCAATTTATAAAATATTATAAACCTTATAGTGGAGACATATTATAAAACTTATGTGGAGACATAAGTTTTAGACACATTTAGTAATTACCTAGAAGTATGATTGCTGGATTATACAGGTAAGATTAACTTAATAAGAAATTACAAACTCTCCCAAAATACTGTTACCACATTGCATTTGTATGAGCAATGAACAAGAGTTCCTGTTGCTCCACATCCTCACCAGCATTAGATATTACAACTCTGGGGTTTAACCATTCTAATGGTATCATTTGTTTTAACTTAGTTATAGGCTGTTTGTGTATCTTATGCACAGCATTGTGTTTTCCCTATATTTTAATGAGGGGTTTTTTCCTTTGGGTTTGAGTTGGAAAGGTTCTGTGTATATTCTGGATTTTAATTCCTTATCAGGTATATTATTACCAGGATTTTCTCCTCTCCATCTGTTCAGTGTTTCTTTTAATAATACAGAAGTTTTCAAGTTTTGATGTCTATTTCCTTTTGTTTTCCACCTCCTTTTCTGTTTTGCTCCCCCATCTTTAAAAATTCTTTGTATAATTTAAATTCAAGACCTGTATCAGAGATACATTTGCCAAGATTTTTTCTTATTCTGTGGCCATCTTTCATTTGCTTAAGCAATTCTTTGACAGAACACATTTCCTTTTTGGGCCTAAAGGATATAGCCCTAGCATGCATGAAGCCCTAGGTTTAATATCCAGTATCCCCCAAAAATCTGTTTAGCGAAGTCTAACTTAGTATTTTTCCTTTGTGAGTTATGCTTTTGATGTTATACCTAACAGCTGATTGAGAAAGCCAAAGTTATCCAGGTTTCTTATGTTTTCTTCTAGAAGTTTTATGGCTTCATGTTTTACAGTTGGATCTGTGGGCCTATTTAAGTTAAATTTTATGGAAGGCATAAGTCTTGTGTTTAGATTAGGGTTTCTGGCCTGTGGATTTTCATTTGTGCTGCTTTGCTGGGAAGACTGCCTTTCCCCATTACATTACCTTTGCTTATTTATCAAGGATTAGTTCATTGTATTTGTGTAGTTCTGTAAGAGAAACTTACTTTGTTCTCTTCATGTATGTATTCTTCAACCAATGCCACTAGAGTTTTTTTAAGTCTTGAAGTCAAGTAGTCTTAAGTCCTTCAACTTTGTCCTTTTCCTTCAGTATTGTTTTGGCTATTCAGAAATCCTGCCTGTCCATATAAATTTAAGAATCAGTTCTACACAGAATAACTTGACAGAGTTTTTATTAGACTTATGTTGAATCTATAGAGAAGATGGGAGAAACTGAAACTGGGAGAAACAGCCTCCCTAAACAAGAAGTATTTCTGTATTTAAGTCTTCTTTGACTTTTTTCATCATAATTTTGTCCTTTTTCTGTCTGTTAGATTTTCATGTATGTGTTGCACATGCACATGTTTGGCTAGTCAGCTCTGTTAACTATAATAAATACTTAAGACAGTCAACTTAGAAAGGCTTTCTCTTTTTTTTTGTTTTACTCGTTCGTTTTTTTGCTTTTGAGACAGGGTCTCATTTTGTAGTTCAGGCTGGCCCTGAGCCACTGTGTAGCCCAAGCAAGCTTCAAACTCAGCAGTCTGCCTGCTTCTCTCTCCCAAGTGCTGGGATTACAGGAGTGAGCCACCACGCCTAGCACTGTGGTATGTGATACTGATTGCTGGTGGGTGTGAGTAACCATGCCTGGTATTGTGGTATGTGGTTACCGGGGATTGAACCAGGGACCTTGTGCTTGCGAGGCAGGCGCTGGAACCACTGAGCTAAATCTCTGGCCCCTAGAAAAGACTTTCTAAACCCTGCTGTCTGTCCCTCTGCCTCCCTGCCTCTCTTTCACACACACACACACACACACACATGTGTATAATGCCAGATATTCAGGAGGGTAAAGCAGGAGGATCACAAGTTCAAGACCAACCTGGACAACTTCATGAGTTTCAAAAGTAATAAAAAGGGATGGAAATATAATTCAGTGAGAGCCCTGAGTTCAGTCCCCAGTACTCCACAGAAAGAGAAAGGTTTATTTAGGCTCACAGTTCTCGAAGTTTCTGTCCATGACACTTTGTCATCATTGCTTTGGGTATATGACTTCACATCATGGCTAGAGCACATACATTGTAGGATGAAGCTGTTCACCTCCTAACCACAAACACAGAAAGACAGGAATTGGAGTCCCACAGTCCTCTAGGAGAGTATTCCCGCCAGTGACTGGAAGACCTCCCACTTTGCCCCACCTGTTAAAGGTTCTACTGCCTTTTGGTAGCTCCGTGTTGGAGCCTAAACATTTAACACATGGGCTTTTGAGGACAATCTAAACTTCAGCAGTTGCTAGTGTATATATCATCATTTGAACAGTTTTATTTCTTCCTTCCCAATCTGTATACAGTCGTATTGAGTTAAGGTAGTGAGAGAGGGCATCCTTGACTTGTTTTCTTATGAGGAAATCATCTAGGTTTTTTACTAATGTATATGATTTTAGATGTAGGCTTTTTTTTTTTAAGTTGAAGAAGTCTCCTCTATTACTGTTAGTTTGCTAAGAGCGTTTGTCATGTATGGGTGATAAATATTTTGTCAGATGCTCTTTGTACATCTATTAATGTTGTATGAATCTTTTCTGGCTTAACCTATTAATAGTAATGCACTAACATTAATTTTCAAATTTTACAACAATTTTATGTATCTAAGATAAATCATTATAACGCGTATTTTTTTACATGTTGTTGAATTTGATTAGCTAGTATTTTATGGAAGATATTTTATAGTTGTGGTCTACCTACCCTGCTAATTCTTTTATGGATTAGAGTAAGTTTTTTAATCAATGAATAAAATTTTTTTTTTTGAGATAGGGTCTCGCTTTGTAGTTCAGGCTGGCTCTGAGCTCACTATGTAGCCTAGGCAAGCCTCGAACTCAGCAATCCTCCTGTCTCTGCCTCCCGAGTGTTGGGATTACAGGTGTGAGCCACCATGCCCGGCAATGAATAAAATTTTTAAAACAATGCATATAGTAACTTGCAGAAATGTTGAAGTAATATGGTGATGTTTCATTCATTCATTAGCCCAGAGAGCCTGTATTTGTGTACTCTACAAATGGGGTGGGAGTATACCAGTGCCAGTGATTTATAGCAGAGCTTACCTGTATTTCTGAAATTCACAGTTCCAGAGAACCCAAAACAACTGAAGAATAACTGTTAAAAGAAGGTCTCATCATTGCTACACTTTGAATTATCTGGTTCTATGTAACTGACAATTGAAGACTTACTCTTTTTTAACACATAAATTAGTGTTTGTTTCCATATTGATCCAGAGTTAGAATTTCATATGGCTCTCTGTTGGCTGGAGTTAATGAGTCTGAAGTAAGTTTCAAGAATTGAGCTTTATTCTAAACTGACTACAACAAAAGCTTTAGATTTCTTAAGCCAAGGAAAATTAATGGTCCAGTGTGGGATTCTACGTTTGATCATTTTTATGCACAATCTATTTCAAAAGACTATTGTTGCACCATTATTTTCTCTCAGTATTTTGATATGCCTCCACCAGTAAATTTTTAAGGTCATTTTTAATAATAAATCCCAAATAAAATGTCCTGATACCAATAGTTATTTTTTTCTTTAGAAGCAAAATTAATTTATTTCTCATTTTTATTAAATTGTATTTCTTAACTGACTTTCTCTAAGACCTCTTGATGGTGATATTATATCTAAAAGCTTTTTTTATTATTATTACATTTAATATTGTGTTTTGATCTTCTGTGAGACTGAAAAGGCTCTTTCTAAGCAGAAAAAAGTGATAATGTCCCTCTGTTTTATAGTATGTTCGTGGTTCAGACCCTGTACTAAAGCTTTTGGACGACAATGGGAACATTGCTGAAGAGCTAAGCATCCTAAAATGGAACACAGACAGTGTAGAAGAATTCCTGAGTGAAAAGTTGGAACGCATATAAATCTTGCTTACATTTTACCCTATCTTTTTGTTATTGAATGAAATATTACAGCACATGAAAAGAATTCAGTTTTTGCTTGTTTCCATTCATCAGTCTTTTTACTGTGAGGCATTAAATATCTAATTAGAAGTTGAAGTGCCAGCACAGTCCATGACATCGAAGGAGTTGGCAGGATTAACAAAACTCATTTTTTAATAAATTTCTGTTATCTTGTATTTGTTGATACCACTGACAAAAGTGCTTTTTAATAATCCTGTGATTAATTGTTCAAATGTAGTATATGATTATTAGTCATCTTGTAAACAACAGATTTTTAAATTAGATTGATTAATGAAAAGATTACTGCTCATGTATTATATGGTCTTTTGAAAGTAATGGCAAAAAACTACAAGCAATTAAGGTATACCAAGCCTCAACAGACTGTGTAATCCTTAGAACCTCTCCCACATTTGTATTGACCAACTTTTCTTTAATGGCAATACTGTCTAGAGTTTATAATAGATGTGCTGCATAAAAGCATCATAGCTTCATTATGAAATATTGAAGATGTACATACAGTAAGAGTGAAATAGTCATAAAAATTTGCATTAATGAGGACTACACAGAAAACCTTACTGAGGATTTGTGGAGATCTGATGTTTAGCAAATTTTTGTATTTTACATTCTTAACCAAAAGTCACATTTTAAAATTATACCTGTAAAACCAAAATATAAATAAAAACCTTCAAAAATCTACCTGAATTGAAATTATTGTGGTTTATACTTTCATATTTCAAGATGATTATGATATTTTTATATACAGTGTTTATTTAAAGTTTTTTCGGGGGAGAGAATGGGTCCTGTTTTATACCTCAGGCTGCCCTGGAATTTACCAACCTCCTGCCTCAACCTATAGAGTGCTGGGATCCCAGATTTAAAATTAAGCCTAATTTTAAAGCCATCAAGAAAACTGATTATAAACCTGTAAAATAAGAAATTCTGGCAGACAGACTGTAGTCTGCTTTTGATCATCAGTAGCAGGGGGAGGGGCTCTCATTTTTATAGTATTAGGCTCTGCTTAGTGTGCCACTAATTCTTAGTGGTTATTGCTACTTCAAAACAAGAAGGAGATTAAGCCAACTGTGGACAGTGGGAAAAACAGGAATTGCCACCACATACAGAAGAATAGTGGTATTGAAGGATAAAACTTCAAAACAGCAGAGATGCACATAGAAAATTAATTGGACTGGTTTCTGGGCAGGAAGACCCAGTTAAATTTGATCGGGTTTGTGGTGGCAGGATGAAAAGAGGACTGAAAAGTCTGTTGTATTCAAGTTATTATGAGAGATCAAAGAGGCTGAAGATCCCCACAGTATTGCAGAGCTTGAAGTTGTAAAGTTGATGGAAAAAAAGGCCTACTGAGCCTCGCTATTTTAATTGGGAGGCTCAAGTGAACCAGCCAATTCCAAGTGGGGTTCTTTGAGTTTTGTTTTTGCCAATTGCAAAGAACAGCTTTTTAAAGAATGAGAACTAATTACAAAGGAGTTAAATACCGATCCAGAAAGTACTGTCTTATAGCCAAATTCTGCTGTCTGATTAAGCGTATTCAAATTCACAAAAATGGATCTGTAATAGTAGTTTGATACTTAGGACCTAGCTCTCCCTGCCAAAATGTTACTGATTACCTAAAATAATTTATCTTTAAATTTCTAAAATTAGTAAAAGTCTCTTACAAGGAACTATGAGCAAGAACTGACATTTCAAGAGAATTAGAGGCCTAAAATCCATTCTAAAGGGACAGAAAATACTTTGAAGGCAAATACTGCAAAATTTTAAAAGTTGAGGGTTGGGGTTATGGCTCAGTAGTAGAGCACTCTCCTAGCACACAGTTCTAGGTTTGATTCCCAGCACCACAAAATAGTGTTTAAATTAAATTTTGGAAGTTCCAAAGTTGGCAGTAGCTAGAATGCAGAAGCATGTTCATGAGTACATGGGAAGTAGTAGCTGTTTCATATGTGAGCACAGCTAGGTCAGTATTTCTTACTTGGAAATTAAAATACCTTTTAAAGCTGGCCTGTGATGGTGCACACCTATAATCTGTTTGGGAAGCTGAGGCAGAAAAATTGCAAGTTCAAGTCCAGCCAGAGCAACATCTTAGAAAAAATGGGACTATAGCTCAGATCCCCAGTTCACAAAGCAGAACCCACTTTAACCGTATGCCATCCTGATGGGACTCTCTGTACAATGGTCAAAACCAGTGAATGCTGCTACTGGGTGCCATGTAACAGAAAAGCAGGCTCATAAAAATGTGTGCCCTCTTCTACCTCACTACATCTGCCACCACCCAACTTCTGGCTCCTCCCCAAAGTCACAACAACCATGAAAGGTAAACATTCTGAATTGATTTAGGACAGTAAAAAGCCACAGCACAACTAAAGACACATGAGAGAGGACTTTCAGAACTGCTTCAGAAAGTGGCCAGGAATGGGAATTGTTCAAAGTGAGGGATAATGGGGGGAGGCACTAATGGTAAGGTATCTTTTAAATGTAAGCATGTATTGAGGTTTTTTTTTCCTTATACCACCTGTTCAGAGTTGTGCAGCCAACACCACAGTTTAGAACATTTCATCATTCAAGTCCTGATTTTAATCACTCCCCAACACCCAATTCACCAGCCTGGGCAACCACTATCTGGTTTCTTTATCTGTAGGTTCACTGTTTTGGGCATTTCATATAGATATGATTGGAATAACCTTTTATTAGATATTTTTCACTTAGCATATCTTCAGGGTTCATTTTTATTATAACATGTATTTTATATTTTTATAATGAGATAATATCTTCTGGGGGCCAGGTGTGATGCTTATAATTCCAGCACTTGGGAGGCTGAGGCTGGAGGATTGAAAATTTGAGGCCAGTCTGAACAACTCAATAAGATCCTATCTCTAAAAGAACAACAACAAAAACCAATAGATTAATATCCCTTTGTATGGATACACTACCCATTTGGCTGTTAAATAAATGCAACTATACCCATGGTAGACATTTTTATGTATAAATGCTTTCATTTGTCTTAGACATAATACATAGGAGTGGAATTAACTTTTTTACTGTGCTGGAGATTAAACCAAAGCCTTGCATATGCGAGGCAAGCACTCTACCCTGTTACATCTCCAGTTTCTGCTCATGCTAGACCTTGCTAGTCTCTCTTGAAGAGATTGTGGTTTTATACAGTCTTACATCAAGAGTCATTTAGCTGTAATAAGCACTTCACCCTTCACATAAACTTTAGACTGATATTCTTTTAAATTTTGAGTGATATTTTTCTTTATCTCCATTTTAACTGCCTTTCCTGCTTTTTCTCAGTTTACTCCTTTGCCTTTTCCTCATCTTCATGGGGAAAAAAAAAACCATATCACATCTGGTCACCTTTAAGAGCTTTCTAAAAGTATAAGTATACAATTACAGCTAAAACAATGGAGAGAAAAAAATAATCGGGAAAGAATTACCAAAGAAATATAAATGAGTGCAGGGATCTTTGAGGCTACAACATTAAAACCAAGGCCTAAAAGATGAATAATAGATGAGTTAAAAGATGAGGAATAGCGAATTAAAATCCCTTCCTGTCAAGGAATAGTGGGTGCCACCTCCCTGACATAGGAGAAAGTCTAGCATTTTCCTCAAACCTAAAGGAAGACCAATGTCAGTGGAATCCAGTGAGCCAGAGGGAAAAGTGACAGAACACGAAGTTGGGAAGACAAAGAGGGTGCACTTCTACCACCTGAAGAATTTACCTGTCATCTAAGTTACTTTCAAAATAAAAGCAGAAAAGAAAAATGCTTAAGCAAGAGAATGACTAATCTTGTAAGATCAACTCAAGATCATGAAGAATCAGCTTATATACAATAACTCCTATATAAACATGCATAATTGTTTGAGTGTTCTCCTTAATGGTCAGGGTCTTTCTAGGAGTCTAGACTATAGTGTCCTCCCCACCCCAAAGTGCTTTTTAGAAAGCTCATCAGCTAGCTTTGAGGGAAAAAAGATAAGCCTAAGCATAAACGTTAAAGGGAGATTCCACTGTTCACATACATATATTCAAAGATTTTAGAATATTTACCAGTTAAGTGAACTAAAGGGAAGTGCCTGTTAGTTCACGCTGTCTTTAGACCCTCTTCCCTATCTCTGTCTTTGTTGTGATAAGTCTCTCTGTGCTTCCCAGACTGCTCTCAAATTCATGAACTTAAAACAATCTTCTACTTCAGCCTTCCCATGTCACCACAGCATGCACCACAATGCTCAGTGGTTCTTTTTCCTACATTTGTGCCGAACGCTAAGGACAAAGAATGGAAGCCAAGCATGGTGGTACAGGCCCATAATCCCATAATCTCAGAAATTTGAACCCAGCCTGGGCAATTTAATGACTTAGTAAGATCCTGTTTTAGAATAAATTATAAAAAGTGCCAGGGGCCAGGGATTTAGCTCAGTGGTTCTGGCACCTGCCTTGCAAAACACACGATCCTAAGTTCAATCCCCAGTATCAATCAATAAATAAAATTTTTTGTTGTTGTGTTTGAGACAGGGTCTCGCTTGTAGTTCAGGCATGCCCTGAGCTCACTGTGTAGCCCAGGCAAGCCTGGAACTCAGCAATCCTCCTGTCTCTGCCTCCTGAGTGCTGGGATTACAGGTGTGAGCCACCACACCCAGCACTGTGGTATGTGGTACTGATTGCTGGTGGGTGTGAGTCACCACGCCCAGCATTGTTGTATGTGGCTACCGGGATCGAACTCAGGACCGTGTGCTTGCGAGGCAGGTGGCAGAACCACTGAGCTAAATCTCCAGCCCAATAAATAAAATTTTTAAAAGACTGGGGATGTAGCTCAGTATGAAGGCTTTAAGTTCAGTTCCCAATACTGGGGAAAAAAAAATCCTGGAACCCTACCCTTGGAGTAATTTGATTTAATATCTACAAGAGTCTATTTTCAACCCCACTGTAACATACCAAAGGTTCTTAGGGCTAGTTTTATACATCTAGACTTCTGACCTGTGTTCCTATTTCTTGTTTGTGATCTTCGAGATCATGAACACATGTGTGACCTGCCTAGACTATTTGCCTTTCTAGTTTTGAACTTTGTTTTCCCTTGACTCATGTTTCTGTTTCTTCCTTTGTGGCTTGAATAGCTACTGACCTACAACCCAAACTCTCTGATCAAATTTTTACATTTTCCTGCCTAACTTGGTCCTGTAAATAATGACTCAAACCCTAGACATACCTCTACTAGTCTAGTTTCTACTATAGATTAACCACCACAAAACTTCATGGTTAAAGACAATTATTTTGCTCAAAATCCGTCATTAGGGCAGGGCTCCATGAGGGTACCCCATCTCTGGTTTACAGGGGTGTCAGCTGCAGCAGCTCAACCAGGGCTAAAGAATCTACTTCTAAGATGGATCCCTTACACCACTGGCAAGCACCACGGGGAGTCAGTTCCTTTCTTGAAGGCAGTTTGGGCTTCCTCCCAGCACGGTGACTGTTTCCAAAAGTAAGCATCCAAGAGTGGGAACTGCCAGTTTGTTAAGCCCTTAGCCCAGAAATAGTAGTGTTAATTCTACCATCTTCTAGGTGTCAAGAAATCTCAAAACCCCTAAGCTGGAGGAACGTAGATTTAATGGACAGATATGGCATTAGCTTCCCATTACTATGACAAAACGCCTGGCACAATCAATCTAAAGGGAGAGAGGTGTATCTTGGCTCATACTTTCAGTCTATGGTGATATGGGCTATTGACAGTGGTCCTGTGATAGGGCAGCACATCATGGTAGGAGCCACATGGCACAGGAAGCCAGGAAGGGGAAGGACAGGTGGACAGGAAAGGGCTGGGATCCCAATATTCCCTTCCAGAGGGTGCACCTACAACAACCTCACTTCCATGGAGTCCAGCTTCTAAAGGTTCCACCACCTCGCAGTAGCACCACAGGCTGAGGACTAAGTCTTCAACACACGGGATCCTGGGGACATTGAAAATCGACACTACAACACATAGCCAAAAAATTTTGAAGCCATATTTTAAATCTGCCACATCTACTCATCTACAACCCATTGCATGTGGGTGATTTTTTTTTGTATTTTTCAATAATTTTTCGTACTTAAGATCTGCTTTTAGGACTGTTGAAGAAATTGTGAGCTGCTACATATTCCTCTTGGTCTATCTTCGGTGAGGTGCTCAAGTTATTTAAGAATAGGAGGTTGACCCTGGATTTCCAATTTGAGCAAAGCAGCTTGAGATTTGTACTGCCAAAGTAATGGTCATTGCAATGTGAGTATGTCTAGGTTTAACATAAGACCTCTGATATAAGATACCTGCTCACTTTCCTTGCACAAGTCCCCTAACAGGTAATAGGTATAAATGAACAGTATATTCATAAATATGATGGTTTGAAAATACTATGACATTTCTTTCGATGTGCCAACTTGGTTAGGCTCCCCTGCCCAGCTCTTTGGTCAAACAAGGCTAGACATTGCTGAGAAACCAGTTTTTAGATTTGGTTAGCATTTATGATTGGTAAATTTGAAAACAAAGCAAATTACCTACTTAATACAGGTAGTCCTCATCCAACTAGTTGAAGACTTTTAAGAACACAGATTGAGTCCCACAGTCGTCCTGCCTCAATTTCCAGCCTGCTACACTGTACTATAGATTCCAGACTTCCCAGCTTCTACACCAGACCAAAAAAAAAAAAATCCTTAAAGTTTATATAGTCGAGATTCTTCTGGTTCTGTTTCTCCAGAGAATACCGATTGACCTCTCACAATACCCTGTACATTAATGATTAACCTCCATTTATAAAGGTTTGCAAGAAAAGATCAACATAAGTCTAGACTACTGCAGGCTCCGTGTTCAAACTACATTTGGAGACTGTCATCTGTGAAATCAAACAGAACTTTAACAGACTCCTCAGAGCCACTTAGCCAGAGAGCCTTTACCAAGGTGGTGCTGTTTTCCTCATTAGCAGCAACAGATGGAATTGTGTTTATGTTTAGCTGTACACAAGATATACCATCAAAATTGGTTAAGTGAGTCGCTTAACACTGTTTACAAGGAAAGACTTAACAGATGCAAAAAGGAAGAAAATCATCTTTTGTATGTAAACAATGATGCTGACAGATTCAGCAACCAACATTGGTTTCAGAAGTTTCTTGAAAGGCAGAACAATAGTGCAAGAAATATGTTTTGTATTTGATTTGCGAGCACAAGTGAAAAAGTTACTAGGCAGTAAACTAGCTCCGGAAGAAACACCTCTTGTCAAATAAAAGTAATCTTTTTTGACAGAGTTATTGGTCTGTTAGAACAGGAAGAAGTGATGGATGTAATCTGTCCTCAATGTAACTAGCAGGTATTATATCCTGTCTGACATTACATAGATATTTGTAAACTAGACAAAATATGATCTAACACCTCAGCTCTTAAGTGGGTGCATTTGAGAATGCTGAAAGATTTGTTGTAAATGACTATCAATAGATCACTATCTAACACAGAACAAAGCAAGCGACATCTTCAGGTTTCCAGTACGATACGACTGTTGCTAGATGTGCAGTACTTGGCGATGAGAACCAAGGTGGGGACTAAAGAATATCAACAACTGGGGATTCTCTTACTCCCTGTCATTTTTCCTTTTGGCATTTGAATATAATTGGTCCCCCTCCCTGTAATTTCTTCTCAAGCAGACCATAAATTTGCTTCTGTGTCTCATATTTCTTTCCAGTAATCTGCCCTCTTTTTTTTTTAAATTGAACTCTATTGGTACAATTTATATACATCTCACAATCACACATAACATTGGGGAATTTGTACCAATATATGACAGTCAATTCTCATTTTTACCCATATCCCCCCCACCCACACCTCCCCACCCCCTATATACATGCTCTTTTATTTTCTTTCAGAATCATATTTATTCCTTCTACTCATTACATCCCCACACCAAATTTCCTTTGGAAATTTCCCATTCTACAAAAACTGTCATACTTTCTAGAGCTCATTTGCATCTACAGGTGCTCATATCAACAAGAAGATCCAGTATTTGCCTGTGATCTATTTATTTCACTCATTAGCGTGTCCTCCAGGTGTATCCATTTGCACATAAACGAATCAATCTTGTCATTCTTTATGGCAGAATAGTACTCCATTTTATTAAAAAACCACATCTTCTTTATCCAGTCTCCAGTTGATGGGCATTTGGGTTGTTTCCAAGACTGAGCTATCACGAACTGAGCTGCTATGAATAAGGATGTACATCTGTCTTTCCAATGTGATTTTAAAAAATTCTTTTGGGTATATTCCTAGCAGGGGGATAGCAGGGTCAAATGAGACCCCTAGTCCTAGTTTTCTGAGAAATCTCCACACAGATCTCAGCTCCTCTACACTCCTGACCCTAGGAGACGTCTAAGATTTCTTCAAACACACACACACTTCATTAGTCTTAGGTGGCCAGGTGTGGTAATTATACACTTATAATTCTAGCAGTCTGAAAAGAGGAGGGAGGAAGATTGTGAGATTGAGGCCACCCACCTTGTGGGCATGGTTAGTTTCTTCTGAAGCCTTTCTTCTTGGCTTTATTGTCCTTACATGGTCTCCGCTTTATTTGTGTATTTGTATTTTGATCCCCCCTTTTCATAATGACAGTGGTCATAGCGGATTGGTCCCCACCTAGTGACCTCTTTCACTTCATTCCATCTTTAGAGACCCAATCTCCAAATACACTCACATTCTAAGACACTGGAGATCGGGCAGGGCAAGATAATTATGCCCATAACACTGTGAGGAAACCACATTTAGGAGGAGTAGGGAGAAAACTGAGTTGAGAAATTGGGAGGCAGGAAATAGACAAGTAGAGAAATCCAAACCACACAAAAGCATTCGATCGGATTTGAGCATCAAAGGCATTCTTTAGCCTGAGAGAAACTTGAGTATGATTTTAAACTGAGAAGATGCCACTGAAGCAAGAAACAGAAGCGCAGGGGAAAGACCAGGAGTTAAAATGTACAAATGCAGAGACACGGCTTCACACCAAGGAAGACAGCCTGGAGGGAAAGGCCAGGAGGGACAGGAGAGGAGCAGAGACTTGACAGCAGGGGGACAACATGCAGTGTTGAAGGGCCTCAGTTTTCTCAGCATGTCGTAGGTGAAGTCACTCATCCAGACTTGAGGCAACAGATTTGGAAAGGATTGAAATAGTTGCTCAGAAAAGAAGAGTGAATAAGAAACCTGTAGTAGACTGAGCTTCCAGTGGAGAGTCTAACTGCATAGTCGCTGATTTACTGTACTACTTTAGCTAAATTATCTACTTATTCTTTGTCGTATTCTTCTTCTATGCAAAATAGAGCTAATATCTTTTGGACACACAAAATGGTGTGAACATCTGGAAACAGTTAAATTTTCAGTGACATTATCGTTTTGCTTCTTGCACCGACACCCAACACTAGTACCTGTTTGATCACTGTCCAACTTCTTTCTCACTTTTATTTATTCACACTTCACATGGGTCATGTTACAGGGCTCAGTGGTCTGTGTGGATGTATGTTATCCCATTTTCCACTCAGAAGCCAAGCAAGAGGTATTACCTTGCCCACTGAGTTTTAATTTTTCCAGAAATTTTCAAAGAATTCTAGGGCCAGTGATTTAGCTCAATGATTCCAGTGCCTACCTAGCAAGTGTGAGGTCCCTGGTTCAATCCCCAGTAACTACATACAACAATACCAGGTGTGGTGACTCACACCCACCAGCAATCAGTACCACATACCACAGTGAGGGATGTGGTGGCTCACACCTGTAATCCCAGCACTCAGGAGGCAGAGACAAGAGGGTTGCTGAGTTGGAGGATTGCTGAGTTTGAGGCTTGCCTGGGCTACATAGTGAGCTCAGGGCCAGCCTGAACTACAAAGTGAGACCCTAATCTCAAAAAAAAAAAAATCCCATTTTCCTTCAAAGAAAGAAAACATACACAAAACAATACATTTTCAAGTTAAAATAGGCACTAAAAGGATATATTTCTGTCAAGAATAATCTCTGCTTTGCTTTTGTAAATCAAAACTAGTCTATGCCTCTTACCTTGTGGAAAATTGAGCCTGTACTTCCTGAAATTCAGCAGTCTTGCAAAATGCATTAATGGCTTCTAGAACACTTCAAGTTTCCTTGAGTCAAGAAATGAACATATTTTCCACTTGGCTTCTGTTTCAGATTCCTCAGTGGCCTCAGTTGGGTCTTTCCATCAGCCCTGGACTGAAAGAGATTGTTCCTTATCAGTAGAAAAGTTGCATTTCAAGTCAGAATCATGATTTTAGAGTAAAAGCTACCCTATTAATCCTACTTCAGTTCTTTAACCTACCTTTAATATCTACTGATACTGTTCTTCATCATTTATAATCTTCACTGCTAATCTTGTGTCCTTTTCCATTTGAATTTTCAGTACCAATTTCACTTGTTGTTTCCAAAATGTCTTGTTTCCAAAACACTATTTTTCCCTACTTCTTTTTTGTCTTGCTTTACTGTTGTTCGTCTGTACTTACCAGTGATGGTGCCGGTGTCCTGAGCTTACCTCTTTGTCATATCTTCTTATCAAATGGCAGCAATTACAGGGTCAGGGAGGTAACATGACAGTCACACAGAAGGGCATGGAAGAAACTGGTGAAGAGAAACAGTTCGCCTACAACAAAACCTGCAACTGGAAGTTTCTAAAGCATTGTCTTGGCCAAAACCCACTTGAACTAACGGCCCAGAGACAGAGCCATTCTCAGAACCAGGTGTTTCTGGGTAGGACTCTGAGACAGCACCTGTTTATGGAGGGCTTTATGAATCACCAAATCCCTGCACAATGAAACATAATCCTTTCTGAATGACTCCAGGCTGTTAGGTAAGTCACCTAGCATAATTTACTCTTAATTTATTTAAAATATGCTTCCCTGTGGACACAGATGCATTTGTTTCTCAATATCATGCAAAAACCCTCTTACTAAATGACATAATTTTCATCTTCAAAGTTTCCACAGGGCCCTTTTGTTTCCCTAACTTAGAAGTGTCTCCTTGAGACCTCTAGCGTCACTTCCACTGTGGTACCCACTCGAAGTGTAACTATACTCCTACTTCAACTGTTTGTACACAACTCAGAAGGGAGCATCAAAGCTCATAAAAAGGGAGAATTCAGTTTCTTCACCCAGAAATTTTAGTTTTCTATACTCCATCTTTGCCATCCTGGAAGAGCCTATTTTCCTGCATTTTAGCAACCACAAATATGTATTTTTTTTTAACATCCTGTGTCATGAAAGTTCAATTTTATATGAGAAAATTTGTTTCCAAGAAAATTCTGAATGAAAGGCCTCTATCTGAAGGTTTTCCTCTCACACTCAGAGTAGACTATTTTTTTAAATAGCAGGAGAGACTTTTCCTGAGAAATTGCTTGAAAGGACATGTGAGTTCACAGGTAATTTTCATGTTGCCAAGGCTGCCACGAAGACACAGCAGAATTACTCTTGGGGCAAAGACTAACAATCACTTCATGATGTGTCATCAGCAGCTTAGCAGGGTCACCTTGGTTTGTTCCATGACTACTGGACTACTGGTCCCATGCCAGGCGTGGTCTCACACGCCTGTGATTTGGCTTTCTGGGAGGCAGAGGCTGGAGGTGAAATCACTAGTTCAAGCCCTTTCTGGGCAATTTAGTGAGACCATGTCTCAAAATTTTAAAAAATTGGGCTGGAGATTTAGCTCAGTAGTTTCGGCACCTGCCTAGCAACTGCAAGTTCCCTGATTCAATCCCCATAACCACATATAATACCGGGCCTGGTGACTCATGCCCATCCGCAATCAATACCACATACCACAGTGCTGGGTGTGGTTCACATCTGTAATCCCAGTACCTGGGAGGCAGAGGCAGGAGGATTGCAGAGTTTGAGGCTTGCCTGGGTTACATAGTGAGCTCAGGGACAGCCTGAACTACAAAGTGAGACCCTGTCTCAAAAAAAAGTTAAAAGGGCTGGGCTGTAGCTCAATGCAAAGGCCCTGGGTTCAAGGCAGACAAACTGAATATCACTGATCCTCACTTGAAGGGTTCTGAACACAGTCACTTGCCTGAGCTTGAAGTGAATGAGGACCCAGGTGTTGGGTATCAGACAGATGCAGAAACAGGGTGAAACCCAGGCCTAGTTCAGTCTTTCTTATCACTGTCCCACACTCCAGTTGGCCTCCATTTTCCCATTCTTTTACCTCAGCCCCTCTTTACCATAGAGAAAAGTATTACATAGGGCTGGGGATGTAGCCTCGTCCAGCAAGCACAAGGTCCTGAATTCAATTTCCTGTATTCCCCCATTAAAAAAAAAATATATATATGTGTGTGTGTGTGTGTGTGTGTGTGTATGTATATGTGTGTGTATGGACTCACATAATTTCCATCTTCTACCTCACTGACCTGCTCTTTCTTTCTAGCCAACCTCTAACAGCTGAGAGAAATAAATTCTTTTCCCTCACACTTGTATTCCCCACATACCATGGTACTCTGAACCCCAAAGCTTAGTTCAGGGTTTGCCACTAAAGAGCTTCATGAGTGGAATGTTCATTCATTGGGCCAAGTCTTGTCCCAGTTGTTCTGTCCACCTGGAATGTTCCCTTTCTTCATCTTTCCAAGAAGAATTATTAATCCCGCTTTTCTAACAGAGTACTTCAAATTGTGCAATACAATTTAGCATTTGATTATATCGCACATTGGTGATGCTTTTTCCATTTTCACAGGAAGATGCTGGTGACTATGAAGTTATCCACTGCTCCTAGTATATAGTTGCTCATTGAAACCCATTATAAGTAGATACTTAGATATAATATTTGCAGCTTGCCAACAGGAACTTCACTGTGTTTTGAAGATTGGTACTGGAATGTTCAGCTTTCAAATAAATCAGCTTAATTCCAGGAAAGTCCAAGTAACTGCAAGAGATTAGTCAGAAAGGACAGAACAAAGCAGCCTTGCAAAGAACATGAGGTCTTCCATATAGCAAAGTCGTTCCCTAAGCAGGGTGATAAATTAACTTGACAGGAATATTGGAGCCTGTCTTTACTAAAAGATTCTGTCCTTCCCCTGCACATGACACACCCTCACCCTCTTTTTACAAGAACTGAATAAAAAGTCTTCTACAGGGTTCTTAAATTTTTAAAGATGACAGCTACTGGGATCATTTTGTCTCCAGTAATTAATTTTGATCTCTTCCTGGGCTGCCCGCTCTGGAACAGATGCTTGGCATACTTGTTTCTTGTTGGTGACAAGAAGGAGATATATGCCACTTACAATCCAAATTCTAAGGCTGGAACAGATGATCCCAATCAGTAGCAATTGCAGAAAAGGAATTTTTTTTTCTCCTAAAAGTTTTCTTTTGATGGAAGGAGTGGCCAGTTTCTCTACCATTAGGCAATCTGTGAGCTGTTAGATTAATTCACCTCATATTTTATCAAATAGAAGCATGTATCTGGACTCTTTCCAATATAATGACATAAAGCTAACTCAAACTAACTTTAATTGAAAAGGGAATTAGATGGGACACCTAACTGAAAAGACTTAAGGTGGTCTGGCTTTGGGCGTAATCCATGGCAAGAGTTGGCACATTATAGTCCATTGCCTGCTTCTGGAAATGGTTTTGGCCATGGTCACCCTCACTCTTTTACATATTAGGAAAGGTCTCTCTAAAGCCACACCCTTTTCCAGAAAAAAGCTTGCCAGTCCGTGGCTCCAGGGCACAGATGATGTCATAGGGATTCTCTTGCCATCCTTGGCTACAATCTCTCTCCAAGATGACTTTACTTTCAGGCTTCATTCCATCCTGATACTCCTTTCTGCTAATAGTCCCAGCTGAGAAGAACATTGCTTTTCTGGGAACTCCTGAAAAAGCTCTTAAATTCACCCGGACAGCTTGGGTGAGATGCTGGTCCTTGGGTCGATGCTGCTTAGTGAGGAGGAAGGAACCACACTCTGTGGCTTGGCCTGGGGTCACATCAGCAGCCCTGGTGCTGGGGTTGAGGCTGCCACATCCTAGCCACATGACGGAGATAAGATGAGGTGCAAGGGGAGAGCCGCTGGGAAGGCAGGAGCAACCGAGGGTGGTGAAACGTCTTCCTCTGCCTCTGGTGGTTCACATTCTGATCTGACATTTCCAAGGCCTGACCCTGAGACTTTGTGTGACCACAGGGACTTTGGGGCAGTTATTATTAATAACAGTGGCGCTTATTGATGCATTTGGTATAAAATGCTATTGTAAATACTTAAACTATGCAAATACTTTGTGCATCCTTCAACAGCTCTATGAAGTAGGCATTTTAATTTCCATTTTAATAGCGAGGCAACTACAGATGAGGGGTTTAATAAAAATATGCCCTAAAGGGCCAGATGATTAACAGTAGTAGGGCACTTACCCAATACACATGAGGTCTCATTCCTAGCACTGCAAAGAGCTTTGACCTAAACATCACCAAGCAGGAATTAGAAACATTAGGATAGAAGAGAGAGAGTTTGGGGTGTTATTTTCCTCAGCTCTGTGGCTGAGTTCCAAGACCACAGGTCTGTCCTCTCCATCAGCTCCTTTGGGGTTTGGAAAAGTGCTCTGTTCTCTGCTTCATCTGATTGGGGGCTTAATGGGTTCCTGCTATCACAAGCCCTGGGGTGCAGCACCACCCTCCTTATGCACAGAAGAAAATGTGTCTGATTTCTGTCCACACTTCTGTCAATAGTCCCTGCCTTAGAAATTCCTCACGTGCACATTTTGAATGGCCCATCAGGGCCCTGACTCCATACTCTGTCCAAAATTTAGGATCTATGATACCATCTATAGTAGAATCACTGTCCTGTCCCTGCCCACGCCGTTGGGATGTCCGCTAAACGGCAGGCCCACCTGACAGTATCTAATCATGCTCTTTCTGCCTGTGGCTCAAAACTCTTTGTCAAAAAGTATGTTACTGTTGTTGTTTTTCACCCTTACCAGAAATTGCATGTGTGTGTGGCAGGGGGAAGACAGCCAAATCAACTACCATCAGGGTATTTTTTTCAAAGAATCTAAAAAGGTAAACTCCTTTTTCTCAATCAGTATTGGCTTTATTCCTTCACGTTTCAATTTAATAAACATTTATGGAATAGCTAAAATGTTCTTGGCACGGAATTTGGCCCCAGAGACAGAGGCTAAGCCCAGCGACAAGGATTTCAAGGAGTCCTGAGGGAAAGACGGTGAATGAGGAACTTACCTACTGCCTTCCTTCCTGGGGGAGAGAGAGCGGCTGGCCTGGCCACATGGAGGTGGAGATCGATCCAAGGGCTCAGGGTCCATTTTTTCCACAAGGGTTGGGATGTAAAAGTACCAGTTAACTTCAGTTAACCTGAAAACAAATTTTACCATTGAAATGCAGTCTGTCTCCAAATACTGAAATTCTCCTTCATTTGGATCCTATTGATTCACTAAGGTATCCATCTTCGCTATTGATTAAAATTTGAAATGTGACAGTTCCTTCCTCTGCAGGTTATCAGAGTGTTTTTCACTAAAGTAAGGAGGTCAATTTAAAATTTAGGATTGGTTGGCTTAAGACGTATATGTAAAGAACTAAATATAGTGGGGTGGGGAGAAGCAAATCGACACTCAAAGGAAGCAGGCCTTCTACCTGAGGGCTAAGCAAGCAGTTTTGAATGTTGAGGGCCAGGCAGGATCCTCAGGGAGAGCTTGGAAAGAGGAGATCAAATGCTCCACATTGAGAGAAGCATAGGATGTCGGAGCATCCAGGAAAGTGTGGAAGGTGCTCTCGACAGCACAAGAGGTTCATTTCAGCAAACGAAGGCATGGGAGACATTCAACAATCTAAGCCGTTCATCCTCCTGGTAGAAGTGACATGTCTACTAGAGCTTGGTGGATAACCTCTCTCACCTGTTTTCCCATCAGTTATGAGATAGTAAAACACATGTACAAGGCTAAAGTCAGGAATAAATGATGCAACCTATCAATCCTTGGCTTAATGCTAGGTGTTATTTACTGGTCCATAGTAAGTGCTCCGTAAATAATAATAACTGTAATTTTTTCTACTTTTTTTTTTTGAGACAGGGTCTTGCTTTGCAGTTCAGGCTGGCCCTGAGCTCACTATGTAGCCCAGGCAAGCCACCGCGAACTCAGCAATCCTCCTGCCTCTGCCTCCCAAGTGCTGGGATTACAGGCCTGAGCCACCACGCCCGGCACTGTGGTATGTGGTATTGATGGCTGTTGGGCGTGAGTCACCATGCCCAGCATTGTATGTGGTTACCAGGATCGAATTGAGGACCTTGCGCTTGCAAGGCTAAATCTCCGGTCCTAATAACTGGGATTTTTATCGAGTATTTACCACATGCCAGTCACTGTTGTAAATGTTATATATATCGATTCATTTGATTTTCAAAGCCCCTATCCCCATTTTACAGGCAGAGACTCCATTTTTATTAGTTACAAATATGTGATGTCACTTCATGTCTCTTGACTTGTGAATCTAACTCTTTCTTAATGTTTGCCCCTCTGAAGGCACCTTCTAATTCAGATTCCCAGAAATGACAGTGTCTTTTTCTCTTTTAAATTATCAGAAAAAAATAAAAGCTGCTGTCTTTAAAGACATAATGAAGATTTTTCTTTCAGTCCTCCTTCTCCCTCCATTATTTTCAGAAAGCGGGGGTGGCCAGCCGGAGTGGTTGCCTGGCAAGAGCATTTGATTCGGAGAGGCCAAAAATGCACGGAGCGAGCCAAGCCTTTCTCTACCCTTGTCCGAACGCGGCGAAGGTGCCAACAGCACCTTCCCGGCCTGCGCCTGGCTTCTTTCCTGAATGGCCTGCTGCCACCTGCTGGCCATAGTGAGATAAAATCATGTCGATCTCCAAGTTTCTTAATGAGGCTCCGAAACTTGCTTCCACTCTACTTCCCTGGACATCTTCAGGTCCGCTTTGAGGGCCAGTGAGGGCAGAGAGGCCCCGTGGCAAGTTTCCAGGCAAGACACTCAGGAAGGATGGCATTGTATACTGGCCATTCAGGAGCAAACGTCTTCGCGAGTCAGATCAGCGAAACTCCCAAAGCATCAGCCCTACCCCAATCCTCTCATCCTACAAAGGTGCCCTGTCATCCACATCTATGGCTTCCACCTGCTCCCTGCCTCTCGCTGCCTCCTTGACATCTTCTTATCCACCCTAAAGCCTGCACTAAAGCACACACAGCCTGCACATCTGACCATGACAGTCTTCTGCTTTAAATATATATAACATATGTATTTATACATATATACATAAATATACATATATACACATACATACATACGTACATACATGTGTGTGTGTATGTTTTTCTGGAAACACTTCCTCATGGAAAAGTTACACGACCAGTACAAAGAATTCCCAGTGACCCCACTTAGGTTTTCCGATCATCCGGATAGCTGCTTCCTAGCCGGGAATTACCCCGAGATCACATGCTGTTTCAGTTTTCAGGTTTGTTTTAGTATCTGCTAAACTGGAATGTTCCTCATTCTTTCCTTGACTTCCGTAACCTTGACATTTTAAAGAATTACAGACCATTTTTGTTGAAAGTTCCTCAATCTGAGTTTTTCTGCTGTTGTCTGCTAAAACCCAGTTTATGCATTTTTGGCTAAATAAAGTACAGTAGATGCTGTGTCTTGTCAAGTTGCCTTTTCCCCTTATGTAATTATTTTAGTTTCCTTTTACTTCTGTAACAAATTACCACAAACTTTGTGAGATAAAACATTTTTAAAGATCTTATAGTTCTGCAGACAAGAGGTCTGAAATGGCCTCGCTGTGCTGAAATCAAGGGGTCAGCTGGGCGGGCTCCTCAGAGGAGCTCCAGGAGAGAATCTCTTTCCTGGACAGATGCAATTCCTGCCCCTAGGAGCCGCCGGTTTTCCTTGGCTCTTGTCTTCTTTCTCCATTGTTAAAACCAGCGGCACAGCATGTTCGAGTCTTTTTACGACTCTGATTCCTGTGTCCACCATTGTGTCCCCTTACCCATTCCCTTGCTGCTCTCTTGTGTAGAGGGACCCTACACATCACATAGGAATCTCCAATTCAAGCCCACCAGCTTGGTCACGCCAGCCCAAACCCTCCTTTCCTTGTGAAGGGACATGTTCATGGATTCAGAGGAACAGGAAGTAGATATCTTTGAGGGTTTGTTCTTCTGCTTGCCACAAAACTTAATATTTTGTGAGAGATAGTTTGAGACTATGCAAATCACTGTTGCTTACCCGCTTTTACACGTAAGTTTTAGCAGCCACTAATGTGTCTTGCTTAATTATCACTGTCATTATTACTAGTGTCAAATGCTAATTCCTAACTCTATCATTTCTTCTATATTTACTACCTTTCTACAGCAAAGAGGAATTTTCTGTTCTCATCTTTTTATTGTGAAATAGGTACATTTGTATATACATCATATTAATTCATTGGTTTATGTCAGTGTGGACTCATAGTTTCCTTTTTAGTTTTATAGATTATGATCCAGTTAGGCATGGTAGTTCATACTTGTAACTGGGATACTGAGGCAGGAGGGCCACCAGTTGGTCCAGGCTGAGACCCTATCTCAAAAGTTAAAAATTGAAAAAAAGAGCTGTTGACACAGGTCAGTATGAAGGCCTGGGTTCAATCTCTAGTAGGGAAAAATGATCCATTACTAATGGCATTTGTTTTGATGATTGGTTTATACAGTTGAGCCAACAGGAGCTCCTTTAAACTCCTGTGTTCTTTTAATATGCTTTTGTCGTTCTTGAGTATCTCCTTACTTTTGGTCATAAAAACATAGGTAGTTCAATCCCTGCCCCAGCTATAGAATCAGCTCTTTCCCTAAGAAGCCCTGGTTCCTTCAGTGGACAGACCAGGGGATAAAGCCTGGAAGGTAGATGTGTGCTTTGTTCCTTGGGCATCACTCAGTGCTCCAGGCTCCTTTTAGTTGAGGAACTAGGAAATATGTGTATGTACACACACACACACACACACACACACACGTGTAACTCTACTTACTTGTGTATACTGAAATCTTTTTTTTTTTTTAAGACAGGGTCTCGCTTTGTAGTTCAGGCTGGCCCTGAGCTCACTATGTAGCCCAGGCAAGCCTCAAACTCAGCAATCCTCCTGCCTCTGCCTCCCGAGTGCTGGGATGACAGGCGTGAGCCACCACGCCCGGCTGTGTATACTGAAATCTTAAAAGTTCATGACAATACTTCCAATGCCAATTCAACATCCAGGCATGTCTCCTTGTAAGAAAATTAGCTGCAATTTACCCTCAAGACAGTTGGCGAGCTGTTCAGTTTTGGTCTCTCTCTTGGCCCTGCCGGGAAGCTGCCCCTTCTTGTGCAGCTTGATTCCTTCTCTACTCTGGCTGTCTGCCTTGCCCAGCTCTGCTGAATAGTACTGAGGAAGGAATAAAAGAAGGAGAGAAGGAAGGGAGGAGGAAATAAAGTGAAAGAAGGAAAGAAAAAGGGATTTTTTTAAGGAAAGGGAAAAAAAAGATATGAGCATGTATATTTAATGGACCTTTAACCACTACTATAATTAATTAATAGTTATGTTCATCACTAAAATTTAAACTTTAAGAAGGCAATGATCCTCTCTGCCTTATTCACTGTGTATGGAGCCCTGAAGTCCCCAGTAGAATGCCTAAAACAGTAGTTTTTACCTTTAAAAAAAAAGTTAACAATTAAACAATGTAAAGTATTGTTTAGAGCTCACCAGTTACTAACACAATAAACTTATACAACTACTGAAATCACCCTTTTTCTGCCAGAAACCAAGTACTTTTTAACCTCTACAACTGACTGCTGTTAGGTAAAGAGATCTTATTTACTGAGCTTTTATTTTCTTTGGCTTCAGAGTCTGATATTGTTTGAAATATGTTTTTTAAGGTAAGAATTTCAATCCAAACTTGTACACCCAGATGATTCTGAACAGTAGTGCCCTCCACTGTCTGGTAGAAGTGATGTTGACCATGGTCTTAGAACCCTTATTTTTAGTTCTCAGTGCTACAACAAGATGCCTTAGACAGGGTGATTTATAAATAACAAAAACTTACTTATTTTATTTATTTATGTGCAGGCTAGGAATCAAACAACAGAAGCTTATTACAATCATGGAGGCTGAGAAGTGCTCAATGTCCTGATTGAGGTTCCCTCTCTGATCCACAGATGCTCCTCATTCCTATGTCTTTTCTCTTTAGATCACAACATATATTCATCTTACAGATGCTCCTCCTCTTTAAACCTCAACAATGGGGATTGGACTTCAACATACGAAGGATGCAGATATTTAGCCCTTCGCAACCACATGAGCAGGACAACAGAGTTTGCAGAGGAATAACTTGTTGCAGTGCCCAGCAGTGTGGTAACAAAATGGGTGTTTTCAAGCCTGTCCCACTGTTTTCCTAAAAGCATTTTTTAAATAGCTGTAATTTTTTGCCCCAACTTTTGCCAACAAACGTCAAAGCCAGTCTTTACTGGCTCCCTTCTCCCCTCTCTTTTCCCTGGTAGACATCAAGTCCTAATCCATTTTTGCTTTGTGCAGATAAAAGGCATCCTTTTCAGTGGTTGATGGAAATAAACAGCTGGACTGTTTCAGAGGACGCATTAGGAAGGGATAGAACAGGCTGAGACACAGCTGCCACAAGGGCTGAAAATGGCTGCTCAGCACAAAGGGCTCCAACTTCAGGCACAAAGAACCAGACTTTTTCCCTTACTCAGAAAACCTGTCTCTCAGGGGTCTCATTGGTTCAGTAGAAAAGAAGTTTGAGTGCTGCTGCCTCCCCAGAAGTACAGCCCCAGGCAAGAATAGGAAAAGGGCTGGAAGAGGAGCTCATAGGTTGCTTTTGCTGCCAAAGGCTTTTTTGACTTCACATTGGTCCCTGTGGTGAGGCCCAGAACATCCCCTGACCCTTCTCCACTCAGCTCCTCAACACCTCCAGCTACTCTCCTACCTCAACATACTCAAAGGGCCAGTGATTCTCCGCATGGCCTTGATACCCACACAGGTGCATAAGGGTGAAAGCAAAACCAGCCAAGAATTGCACCTCTCCCTGCAGACAGTGGTTCTCAACCTTGGCACACATTGGAGACAATCATGGATCTCTCTAATCTCCCTGTGTCAGTTGAATTGTATCATAATCTGCGGGAACAGGCTGCAGGATCTGATATATTGTCTAAACTCTTCAGACATCAGGTGACTGAGGTTGAGAGCTGAGCCAGGGTCTTTCCAGTGTCTTCTGACATAGCACCTCTCAACTCCCTGGAGTGAAGGCTGGGCTTTAGGGCAGTCTTTTTTGGCTATGAATCCTTTGCTGATGGATACCTCTGTAAAATACAATAAAATCAAATCACGTGAAAAAATGAGATTAAAAAGTAGATGTACAAAATACAAGCCCAAAGTTCATTAATTTATTTATCAGTGTTTCTGAGACATGGTCTCGCTCTGTAGCTTGGTGGCTGAGAACTCATGGTGATCCTCCTACCTCAGCCTCCCAAGGGTTGGGATCACAGGTTTGCACCGTGCCCACCCCAAGTATTTTTAGTATTAGATTCAAGGATACAAAATTGTTATTAAATTTTTCTAAACAGCCTTAGTTTCTGTATTTATTTCATCATGAATTGTTAATCTGTAGACAATCCACAGGTTGGTATATGAGCCATGCTTAGAGAAAGACCATTTTAAGACATATTTTTCATGAGAAATATAAGCAGATGAGGGTACTTCTACTGCAGATGAGGGTCACACAGATTTGATAAACACTGTAGAATACATACCAGGTTAGCTAAAGAATCCTAGCCCCTTAAGAGCTCTGAGATGTTCTGAACTAACAAAAACCATTAAGCTTTATTTAATTCAGTGTTTTCTAATCTCATAACACCAGAAAACCTCCTTCCATCCAAACCCTATAAGCACTTATATAAAGTGTAATCTGTTTAACAATTTATTACAGTCTTATGACTCATGCTTTCCGACAAAAAGAGAGATGAATCTTTGCAGAATCATTCACTGCATTGTCCTGGACCCAGCTGGGCCTCACTTGTCCGTGGCTTCAATCTCAGTGAGAGGCGTTAGCAGCCACCCAATGACCAAGCTAGAGATGCCCCCTCTGTCTCCCTCGATGTCCTGCCAGCCCTCCAGTCCTGCCAGCTCTCCTTCTAAATGTGTTCAGGGAGACCAGCTCAGGACCATCTGTGGAACCTGGTTCAAATCTCCCTGAACATCTTCATTTCCCTCTCAAATAATGGAAAGACCCTCATTTCTGGTTCCCTCCCCCTTCGGGGGACCCATCTTCTCCTGATAGGCTCTTCACAATAAAGCCAGGATGATCTCTTTATACTTCAAATCTGATCTCGTCACTCCCCTGCCTACAACTCCTCTGGACTATCCAGAGTTTTCAGTGTCTTTGCCCTGACAGACAAGGTCTGTGAAGCCTTCCTTCTCCCCACCACTCCAACTTCATCATTTCCCACCTGTCGACATTGAACTATTCCACCAGAAGTTTGCTAACTCCTAAAATCTTTCTCGAGCTGTCCTCTTTTCTCTCCCTGCTACTTTCCTCTCTGGCCAATTTAGCTTTCAGAGTCGGGGTAAGGTCCCTCCCTGGGAAGCTCTTCCTATCTACCCAGTCAAGGATGGGCATCCTTTTTCTGTGAGCCCTCAAAACCACTTATCATACATACTGTGCTGTGATTGGCTGTTGACCCTTCTAGAAGGTTCCTCTGATTGAGCTCCTTCAGGGCAAGTTTGTCTGCCTCATTGTTCAGTCATGCTGCTACCACAGAAAAGTCATTCGATATATACTTGTTAGATGAATGAATAAATGAAGGAACAAAAGAATCACGTGTCCCATTCCTGAGCTACACAGGCCCTAAAGGACCCCTGAAGAATGCATTTTGGCATTAGAGATTCCCTGGACCCAGCCTTTCAAACACTTTTCTTTCAAACTCTCTCCAGGTCAGTCCCACAGGCTCTCTGGTCCCCCAGGGTTCTGACTCATTCAACTTCTTCAGCCTAACACCTGGTTTGGACCATCTGCTTCACTTGTAGCTCACATTTTTGCTTCTTTTCAAGCTGCTTCTCAGATCATTCTCAGAATAATAGTGTCCCCTACAAGTCTCCATTTTCAAAACTAGACCAGCCATTTCTCACTTTGCCTGGAAGACACAGAACACCTGCTGCTGAACCAGTGCATCTGCTTCAAACACTTCTCCAGGCCAGTGGGGAGCAGGACTTAGCAAGACTTCTGGAATTACAGGCCTGCTGTGCTTGTTAGTTTCTGTTTCTTTTCTACACTTATTTTGCGTTCTTCCTGGTCCTGTACGCACTTCCTTACACTATGATTTCTTGCTCTTTTTAGCCAGCAAGACATTAGTAGGGGATTAGCAGCCAAGGAGACAGAGGAGGCTGGAATGGGCTGTGTGCTCCTTTCTGCAGATCTGGGATTTTCGTAGTGCCTGTAACCACAAGTCCTGTGGACAGGCTTCTCTTCAGAGCTCTGGCTGTCCCCAGATTCTGGTAGCACCACCCCCTACCCTTGTTCCTTTTAGGCAGGAGTGGTTGGTGGTAATGGCTCTCTACTGGTGTGAGTCCTCAAATGCTTCTCTCTTTTGTGGTAATGGAGATTGAACCAAGGGCCTTTATACTAGGCATCATCTCTAGCCTTTGCACTGATTTTTTATTTTGAGACAGGTTCTCACTAATTTGGTAACTTGTCCAGACTGGATCCAAACTTGCAATCCTCCTGCCTCAGGCCCCCAAAGTGCTGAGATTATAAGATCATATCACAATGCCCAAGATGGTTTGGTGGTTAAATGTCTCCCAGAGATCCACAAACTGAAAAGTGTAGTTGTCAGTCCGGAACGCTGTTAGAGATGATTGAGCCTGATGAGAGGGAGTTAAGTCATAGGAGGTGTGTCCTTGAAGGGGCTACTGAAACCCTGAGTCCTGTCCATCTCTTTCTTGCTTCCCAGTCACCATTGGAGGAGCACGTTTGCCCCACCATATGCTTCCTCCATTACCATAGTCTCAAAGCAATGAGGCCAGGAAATCCTGGGTTGAAACCATGAGGTCAATGCATCTTTTCTCTGTATAAGCAGGTTCTCTCAGGTATTTTGTCACAGCAACAACAATAACAACAAAAAATGAGTAAGACCTCACCTCAACAACAAAAAATGAGTAAGTCCTCACCTTTTTGTAAACAATACCTTGGTTAAACTCCCTGCAATATACCCTTTGTCTACACCCTTGGGTTTTGCTGGCACTCTGTCTGGTATGGTACCTTTCTTTCACTACATAAAACTGGGTAAGGAGAATTGAGGTCTCCTGATCAGTCCAGAGCTCTTTTCCACCCTGTGGTCAGCACATTCTTTGCTCTAGAATTGAAATAGCAAGCATATAATAATAATAGAGAGGGCCGGAGGGTTAGCTCAGTGGTTCCGACGCCTGCCTCACAAGCGCAAGGTCCTGAGTTCAATCCCCGGTGACCACATACAATGCTGGGTGTGGAGACTCACGCCCACCAGCAATCAATACCACATACCACAGTGCTGGGCGTGGTGGCTCACGCCTGTAATCCCAGCACTCGGGAGGCAGACACAGGAGGATTGCTGAGTTCAAGGCTTGCCTGGACTACATGGTGAGCTCAGAGTCAGCCTGAACTACAAAGCAAGACCCTGTCTCAAAAAAAAAAAATAATAATAATAGAGAGCTACTATTTAGAGGTCTCAAGATGTCTGGTGTTGCTCTGAGTGTTCTACACATGTGACTTCATTTAATCCCTGCATCACAGTGTGAAGGAACTCTGTTAAGTAGGTTATACATATTATCTTCATTTTTAAAATGGAATAAACCTAAGTCTTTTGGAGATTAAATGGTGGAAGTCATGCAGCAGGCAAATGACAAGGCAGAAAATTTGACTCACTGCTTGACTTCAGTATGAGAACTTTTTTGCTGTTTTGGTCATTCAGAAATTTTTAACATTTCTAACTGACACACAATTGACATGTTTATGGGCCATCAAGGTGATAATTTGATATAGTGTATGATGTGTAATTATCAAATCTGGGTAATTAGCATTTCCATCTCCTTAAATATTTTTATTGCTTATTTGTGTTGGAACCCTTCAAACTCCTCCCTTTTGGGTCCTTATAAAATATAGAATAAATTGTCAGAAACTATAGTCATGTAGTCTATTGCCTATGTGATACAATTCTTGCTACTTATTTTGAACCATTATCCAACCCCTTGTTCCTTTCTCTCCATTCCAACATACCTCTCCTGGCCCTTAGTGATCACTAATTTACCCTTTCCATCAATGAAATCAACCTTTTTTTTTTTTTTTTTTGCTTTCACAAATGAGATGATGCAGTATTTGTTGTTTTGTGCCTGGCTTATTTCACTTAATGTCACTTGACACATTGCCCTCTAGGATCATCCATTTTGCCCAGTGAGTACTTTGATAACGCCAAGGCTGATTGCTTTGGGATGGCCCCAAACACTCCTGACTCTGAACTCAACTGTCAGTTTAAACCCCAGCAGATGATAGATGTGGTCTGGCTGTAGCCTGATGGGAAATTGGAATGGAGGGAAACTGGCCCTAAAAATAGTACTGGGAGTTAGTTTTGGTGGAACAACAGGGTCTGGTAGAGAGTCTGTTTAAAAGGCAGCAATGGTACACAGCAAGGGAAAGGACAGAACAGGCTTCAGGTAGAAAACATGGCAGGCAATTTAGATCACACTTCTGGGAGGGACAGATTCAGGGACCCAAAGACTAAGTGTCAGGAGCCCCAGAGCTCTCAAAGTGAGTCAGATTCTTGGATTTTAAACATCAGGAGAGCCTACTTGGCCACTGAATCTGCTGCAGCTGATGAGGGCATAGTTAAAATAGATGTCGTCTATTTATCTCTGACCTCTCCAGGTGAAGGAAATGAAAATGTGGGTCTGTAAAAACAGAAAGGCCAAATTTTTCTCTCCTGAAATCTTTTCCCAAGTGGCCCTCAAATGATTAAAATTAATCTTTCATTTGGTCACTTGTTTTCAATAAGAGTCAGAAAACAAGTTCTATATATTTTTTGAGCTCCCTTAGGTGTCTTAAAAATTAAATGCCTGTTTTTCTCTTTATAAAAATATACATCTGTGGCAATTTTACAGGAGGTACGACAGAAATAAAATCACTTGTAGTCTCACTAGTCATAGATAGTTATTAATTGCATTTTGATGCAGGATACGGTTTTCGGATACCCCAGAAGAACTACAGTGTGGTTTTGGCAGTGGAAATCTGTGGAATTTGTGAATCTATAGGAAGTCTGGGCTCATCTTATGGAGAAAAGTGATGGACTCCCCACAGATGGAAAAATAGGTCATTTTACTTTACAAGTGAAATAGTGGCCTACTTTATCGGAGAAGAGCAGGGTCTGGCCTATGCTGCGTTTTCCTTACTGAATCATGCTATGATTGTTTGTTTATTGTGCACAGTAATCTCGTAATAGTACTATACTAGTGGCACTGGAGCAAATGGCCAGCTCTGGGACCCAGAGAGGTGGTGGGAGACATGCTGTGGACAGCTGTTCTCCTGAACTGGAGCCCTTCTCACGGTTGTCCTGTGGGCAAAGCCCCGAAGGCACACATTTTTGAGGGGTGGTCCAGTGTAGGAGGATGTTTGTCCCTTTTCCTGCCCAGCAGCTGAGGAGGAGGAGGAGAGGAAAATGGCAGAATTCTAGCCTGCTGAATCATTCATTTTTCTTTCCCAGTGCACCAGGGGAAAACCCAAAGCACACGGGCTTCCCCTCCCACCTCCCACACAGCACTGGGTAGAGAGAGGGAGAGTCTGACAAGAATTTGAACCTTAGTTGACCCAGCGGCCTGGGCATGATTTCATTTCTTTCTCATCTTTGATCAGTACCAGTGCATGGGTGGGACACCTTGGGAGGGGACCTCCCTACCATACCCAGGCCTAACAACTACCCCCAGAACCAGAGAACATTTCCTGAGCTCCCTAACACCTACTGACCCCGCCCCCATCCTCCAGCTCCTGCCTTTCCCTGTTCTCTGCTGGCAGAAGAAAAGGATTTGAGTCCTCTGGCAGATGGAAAGATCAGAATGGGAGTGAGCAGAAGATACAAAGGAGGTTTTCAGGGAAGAGAAGAGGAAAGGAAAAAAGCAAAAAACCCTTCTCAGTGTGAGTCCATGAACCCAACCAGGTCTCAAGGATGTGTGAACCATCACTTGAAAGAGCACTTGAACCTTCATGGCTGAGGACATGTTCCCAGCCACACAAAAGAGGAGCCGTGGCACGAGGCTAAGTTTATGCCCTTTAGTTTGAAAGAGAGGTGAAGGGGAGACATAGAAAGAGAGTGAATGAAAATAACGCTTTAGAGAATTTCCTTTTACCTAAAGTGTGCATAATGTTAAGGAGTTGGCTTCTTCCTTGGGTGTCCTTTCAGAGTTAGTTCTCTCCACCATGTCTCGGGATTAGGTTTTTCTTCTAGCTAAATGAGCAACTGCTTGAGACCTGAGTGGGTCCGTCCCTATCTGTGTCCCACTGGTGAGCAAATTTTAGTTCCATCTGACAAGGAATGGAACGTGCTGACCTAGGGAATCCACATGAGGCCATGCCTGTCATAGGATACAGCCCTGGCACCTCTTGCCATTTCTGTAAGAGGAAGCTAGGCCTCTTGCCTTTGCTCTTGTTGTATGCACTCATACAAATATAAGTGCTCCTTTTCCTAGGGCCTTGGATACCTGTGACTGCTGAAGGGGGGGTGGGGCAAAAATCTAAGGCTCAGAGGATTGGGGCAGAGACAGACAGAGAAAGAGAGAGAGAGAGAGAGAGAAATAAAGAACATTTGTGGTTCTGATGCTGCTTTTTAACCTTTTGACTGACTCAACAAAAATGTCACCAAAGTTTGAGGAAGTTTCTAATGTAGAGGTTAGGAACCTAACCCACCCTACCTATAGAATAGGTTACAAGCTCACTGACTCCCATGGTAGAAAAAGAATTTTCAGGACTAAAAGAGGCGAATTAAGCACTTTTTTTTTTTGAGACAGGGTCTCGCTTTGTAGTTCAGGCTGGCCCTGCGCTCACTATGTAGCCCAGGCAAGTCTCAAACTCAACAATCCTCCTGCCTCTACCTCCAGAGTGCTGGGATTACAGGCGTGAGCCACCACGCCCAGCACTGTGGTATGTGGTACTGATTGCTGGTGGGCATGAGTTACCATGCCTGGCATTGTTGTATGTGGTTACTGTGGATCGAACCAGGAACCTTGGGTTTGCTAGGTAGGCGCTGGAACCACTGAACTAAATCTCTGGCCCTAAGCATGGTTTTAAAAGTACACACTCAAGAGTTGAGAGCAGGTGTTGGAGAAATGAGATATGTTATTTTCTTTGTCACAGAATATTTACATTTCTCTAGAAAGGATACAAACCTATGGAAAAGGTGGCATGCTCCAGAAAGTGACTGGCCCATTTTATAAGTAATAGCCCAGTTTTTTTTTAAAGATGGGTAATTTAAGGGTACTTTGCATTTTGGTCAACTTGTTGCTTTATGAGATCAAGTTCCTATATTTTACTTTCTCAAGTAAACCAATGTATGGATTTAGAGTGTCCTTAAGGAATTTAGATGTGACAGATCTGGAAAAGGAGCCTAACCAAGGGAATGCTGATATTACTAGCCTTGGTTAACCTCGACTATATCCTGGAAGTTGCAGTCTTCTTAAAGGTACAAGTTTTAATTATGATTTTACCAGTCTTCTTTCTACCTATCTTTATTACTTCTGTCCTCCATCAGGTAGAATTTGTTCTTCTTAGTATTAGATTTCTACCCTTTTTTTTTTT